>JAKRBP010001500.1:358261-369078 GCA_022398575.1 Heliothis subflexa | reverse complement strand
AACACAAATCAGGTAATTAAAAAAAATATATATATTTTATGATTTTAATTCAATAAGATAAAAAAAATGTTTTACAAAGAAAATAAGTTGGAAAGGTTTTGAAAAAGATAGTAATGATTTTACTGGCGTGATAAATCATGCATTAAATTATACCCGTGGCGTGTACGTATACCAAATTCACCCTAGTTATGTGGTCATGCCAATGTTACCGTTGCCAGCCTTCAACAAAAAACAAACTTGAAGTGTTTAATTAAACATGATTGAGAGGAAACGGAAGCCACTGAAACATAATAAAAAGGCAGTAATATGTACGTAAATACGTCGAGTCACGAGCAACAATAGCGCGTCGGTAATAACATAATAACTATATGAAAATATACCTCTAATGCTAAGCAGAAAATGAGCGGCCGCGGTGTAAAATAAACAAGACGCCACGTCGCCGGCAAATTACACGCTTGTGTGTGAGATGCGGTGCCAGGCATGAGCGACAGCGGGTAGCAAGAGCGGACTGGTGACGATATAATCTGATAGTCTTCAGACATCTTCTTGTCTTAAATAAGAGGACTACATCTCAAGAGGTAAGGAGAAGCAAAACAGAAGTACGAGTAGTAGGCATAGGTACCTATGTATATGCCAATAACATATTTATATCTGCTTGTATTAGTCACTATTTTTGAAATAGTTCTGCTATTCAATTTTCAATTAACAATATTGAAGACGAATTCCCTAAACATAAAGATGGTTCAATATTTAGGCCATCAGGCACGCCGGCTGCCGCAGGACAGCTGTGCTAACTAGGCAACTAGCGGCCGTGAATAAGCGATTTCGGGCAATTGGCGCACGGACGGACCAGCCCGTGTCCGGAGCGCGGCCGGACCGCTCCGGACGAACCGGCAATTTGCCCAGCGACATAATTACGCACACAAATTGATGGCCCATCGTGAATAACATACAAAAGGACCACATTCTCTACACAAGAGTAATGAAGCTCATGATGACTAAATGACAGGTTCGATAGTTTTATAGTTTGGCCCTTAATTAAGTACACAAACATTCAACGTCATATTATACAAGAGATTTCAGGTTTTGTTTAATTTTCAGAAACAGGTAATTGTATTGTTTATCATTAACCAGGAATAATCTTGAATTATCTTTTTGTCTCTATCAATTTTTTTGTGATCTATCAGTTTGTGCAAAGTTGTACCTCTGCGTATCTGTTCACTACGTCATGATGATGGACGCACGTCTAATATCGAAGTGTTTGTTTGACGAATCAAAACGAGATCGAGTAATTGGGTGCGCGTCTGTGATTGGGCAGTTACTTGTACTCGTTAACTCGGCCGATACGCACTGTCATTATGTACTGACATGCCCGCTTAATTGACAACACATCTCAAACATAATTATGAGCACATAATTACACGTATACTGTAATTTAATTAAATCGCGCCGACTTAAGCTGCGCAAGAAAACCAATACAGCACACGTGGACACACAAAGTTTTTATCAATCGCTCTCAGCATTCCATAATCTTATTTTAAAAAGGTACCTATTTGAAAGCGAGCAATCGGATTACTTGCCCGGACAGATTGAGCCGGGACGGCGACGTCTAATATGTTTTTTAATTACGGGAACGTTAGCCAACTGAATATGATACGCGATTATCATATTCCCCGGGATTTGCTTGAATGCGGGACGTTTCAATAGTTCCGATGCGATTACGGGAATTAATACAGGCCGCGAATTAATGTGGATTACTATGATAGCGGACATGTTGCGAATCTACCAATTGGATTATTATTGCAGCGTACCAATATTGACGTATTTGTACAGCTATTGCGCTGTTACATTGTGCAATTTTAAAGCCTATTTCATGAATATCGATTCCATGTAAATTAGGCTTATAAATACCAAGTTAAAAATAAATAATAGTATGCATTTGCAAACACGTGTAATCTTGTCCTTTTGAGACAAAGCAAACGAGTGTATGGCCCTAAGGTAACGATATACAAACATCACGATATGATTGGACAAACAGACGGACTGGGCGATTGTCACGGCCCACACTTGAGCCAACATAATCACCGACATTGTTACAATATTAGCCTAACTGTGCATGTTTGGACAATCTCACGTTTTTTAGTTAAGCTTTTATGTGAGTTACATTCGTATGTTGGCTTAAGTGTGTCGAGATGTGGGTTTAATTGTTAAAGAAATCTTGTGATTTTAAAGTTATTTGTATTCGGAAGGAATGTAATCAAAACGTTTTTTTAAACCAGGTAAAATAAAATATTTTAACTTAACGTCTTGTCAAAGTCACATGCTTACAATTTTAAATCGGCGTAGCACGTAGCTCGTAGCACGCTACGAATTGCTACGAGCGTGACAATCTGTCTTTTGTCTTAGAATATTATTAGTTTGACAACTCTGACCTTCTTATATAAAACACATTTAGTACAAGGTTTAGAGCTTCAACTTTGTTCGATGGTTTATACCTATTAATAAAGATGATACTTTCTTATGAGCACGATTTATAATAAGGTGGTGTAAATATACCTCTAAATAAACTGAAGAACCATTTTAATCAGACAAGTAACACAACTTTTTCTCTGTACAGTTACCTATAGAGGTACAAAGCCGTTAACAATATATTGCACTAGCTTGAAACGTCTCTAGTTACATTTATCACAGACCATACAAAACATAATATAATAACCATACAAATATCGTTATTCATATTACGAAGACTTTTAACACCATTATTATAATGCAATTCCTGTTATTGTACCGATACCATTGTGATTGAGTCTCAATGAACTCAATGACTGATATCTATGACGCACATAGATTTGCAAAAACTATCACCGTTTACTACACATGTAATAAATTCAACGATAATAATGATTAGTCTACGAGTTGGAATTCAAACGAGTCGTTTCCATTGTGAAGTTTTTGTGTCCACTCGAGGCGTGCACTAGTCCCGGCGCGCCACTCCGCCCGTCACCGGCACAAAGCGCCTTATTATCTCCATATTATTTTAATATTGTTGCAATGCTACAATAACTGACGCGCATTATTTATCCTACACACTAATGAGCGTGTAGGCACCTTACTCCACAAACTTAACGATACAACTGATACAACACAAGCCAATCGATTTTAAACCTTCGTTACACACACTAGGGCTTTGTAATATTTCTGTGGCTGCATTGTAAAGTTGGTTCTGTCGGACAAAGGAGTGACACGGGGTGCATCTCGAAGTGTCAGGAGAAGTTTTGAATGAAAATAAATGTGTAATTATTATTAGTGGAATATTGTCGAGTGTTCGGGGAAGGCGTGTGTGGCCGACGAGACGTCGAGTGTTGTGTTATTAGGCCCCGGCCGCGGTTATGTGCGGCTCGAGAGAACACGTAATGCTATCTAGCAGTTGAGAAACCAGCTATTTTGTTATTATTTATTTAGAAAAAGATACACATAATAAGTGATGTGAGAGAACAGAAGAGAGAACATTCATTGCGGTCAATTATATCTCGCAGTAACGATTCGTTATTCTATGTTTAGTAACTCAATGACCGAGCCCGGTTACGTCCACTATAGTTATAAACAAATAGACGTATATTTGGTATTGATAGGATTTCAAAATCAGAGTCGTTAAGAACATTTTTTAATACTTATAGGAAGGTATTCATGTAAAACTTTCTATCTTGCATAAAATACTTAGTTGAGCTCAACCACCTGAAACTCCATAACCACATTATTATGTAGTCAACTTAGTCCATGATTGTGGGAGCGCCTGGCGTGTCATGTGCAGCCACCATGCAGGCTGCAAGCTGCAACAACATGGCGGCGACGTCATGCGCGCTGCACCGCCTAATGACGTAATGACAGCGCACAATGCACAGGTAAATGTGCGGCAAATTGGTGAAAACTGTGTGAACTAATATGTATTGTGTTCCTTATATAATGAGGTGAAGATGGTGTGGTTGTGTTAATAGGTGTCTTCACTATTCTTCAGGTAGCGGCAGCTTTCCTTTTTCCAGCACAATGGATTAAATTGCCGTTTGTATGCAATAAATTATTTTTGCAACAACTGAATGAAACCATTGTGAAGCTAGCGCCATCACATATATTTTATACATTTAGAGTGAAAGTAAACAAAGCTTTATGTTTATTAGTAAACAAAATTACGAGTATGATCGGTATACAACCAGCATAAGGACAAGTGAAAATTCAGCAACTATTGTGTAGGTTGTGACTATAAAATTGTAGACGAGTGGCGTCTCATGCGGCACCTCTACCCCTATTACGTTGTTTATCCTCAAGAAAAGTGTTGAGAACACTCTGAAGACTTTCCACAGCGACCCGAGTCCGAGTGCGTGCAAGAGATGAGAAAATAGAATAATGAGCGGCCTCCCCACGGACCGAAAGGGCTCCAATTGCTGAATAGTTTTGGAGCAAACAACCCTTCAGCCAGCCGTCCAATTTGAAGACCTGACACAAATTGGACACGACCTTTTTGTAGTGACACGTGAATGGCAAATGTACACGCACTTGTACTTTTCGGGTTCAGTGATAGCTCCGCGTATAAGGTAGCACTCCCACGTGTGAAAAACACAATGAAGTAGTAGACCGCAGAATGTTGAAATAGACATCATAAAATAATTTGCATGAATACACTAGATTTTAGCCGTCAAACTGCGCTTGAAAGTCAATACGTTAAAGTGTAAAACAAACAATTGCATTGATAACATCTTTTAAGATAGAACACAACCTGTTCTGTCTAAACTGTAACCTCTTCTAACGTAAAGACCACAGTTTGCAGAATATAGTTTCCTGAACTTTTCAACCGTCCAAAGAGTATCAAGTAAACGCTCAAATATTGAACCCTAACTGTTCAAACAGTGCGGTCTGTCTGTTTGTGTGTAAAAAGGCGCTGGTGTCGACAAACAGGTCGCGAGGGCCCTCAAGGACAGGTCGCCGGGCCCCGAGCCCCGGGCCCCGGCACTCGCAGTGTTGACGATACACAGGAGTTACAAGCACCTTCCGATTTGCAGGTCTTAGAGGAAATGCAAGTTTTGTGGCGATATCTTGTTTATTTACTCTCTTGACCGCTTCTTCGTTGTGGAGTTTGAATTCGTAGTTTGATACTGTGATATAATATAGCATAGTAGTAGCAAGCTGTTCTTCAATCTCTAGAGTAATTTGTAGGTACTTGAAAGAGAAAAAAATATGGAATGTTATTATCTAGTGGGGTAGCACGTACGGAGGTTTGAAGTATAGTATTACTTTTATAAATATAGTTAAGTTGGTTGGTCAACAGTCACGTTAAGTGTAGAATGCCAATAAATGAATGTCTGCATGCATACGCATATGCACGGAAAGTCTCGCCATATTAGGTATGACGTCACGAAGTACTGTCCGACTATCCAGACATTTAATGAAATAGTTTTTCTGTTCTATAGTAGTTCTTGATGAAACTTGGGATAATTTATTGAGCTTGTGGTATTATTTTACAAATTACACTAGTACCTATAACAAAAAATATTCACTTAAATAATAAAGTGATACTTTAAACTTATATCCATAAGGAGTTTTTTTGAATTAGCTGTTATAGTAAGGAGTAATAAAAATAAAACTGGGTGTAGTAACCGCTTGGCCGTAGACTTTGTGTCACACTCAATAATATTTTTAGAATATAGAGGTACAATACTTTTCCGAAGTCATTATCAGTCAATTGTCATCATCACAAGTAAAGTGAAAAATATAAAATTAATTTAAATAAAGAGCAATATAATAACCGTTTACTAAATGCATAGCAAACAATGCAACAGTTGCACCTTGGCTGGGCATCGATTGTCTGCGCGTAATTAATTAACCTTTGTTGCAATTATTGTTAATACCTCACACCTGAGCTTACACTTGTGCAATTAAACCAATAATAATGTAAGTTATATGCGGTAGGTATAGTACATAATTTACATTCTATAGAATATTATGCCAGGAATGTAGTGTTTGGTTACAGCTATACTTATTTTTTACAGATTTTCTTAAAATATTACACAAAATTCTCTACTATTAGCTATTGCCAAAACTGTCTGCTATACTATACCATATGTACTTACAAGGAAAATGTGCAAAATAAAGATACTTTATTTAAAAAAATACCTAAAAAAGTGTAAACTATACGGTAAACACAGCAACAATTTGATCAAAAGGCACTACAGAAACAGTTTTCCTGTCTTTACGCACAGCGGGCAGCAACTAACAAAATATAAACCTCCAAACATACAGAAAAATACAACCTTATTCCTTATTATTACATAACAAAAGTCCTAACAACAACATAGTATGTACACTAGAAGCCATAAACTACGGGACAGAGCCACCAGTCTCGCCGCGGGGGACGGTAACCAGATTACAGGATCGCGAGTGTATCGTAAGTATGAGACTGTTATTTACTGGCCAGCACGGACAGCTGCACTTATTGGATTGTCGCGATTATTGTCTTATTTATTGTTTACGTTGCTGTCTGTGTGTGGGTGGGTTTGTGGGTTATACTAGAATAAAGAATTGATAGATTTTAGTATTGAGTGTACCGTCCTCGTTCGTAGGGGACGATCAAAGAAACGATGGATACATTGTGTGAAAGTCGATATGGCTGGAAAGAACATTATTTGGGGAATGACGGCTGGTTAAAGAGTGTGAAAGGAATGGAATTGAGAAATGGAGAGGACGATGATAATGATATCCTCGTTGTCAGCTGGTGCACAGTTAATGGTAAGAGTATACATAAACATTTTTTTTGCGGGGTATGTTTGGTATACTTTTACGGTATGTAGTGTAAAACGTGTGAAAAACAGTGGAATAAAAATACAAGTACATTTATTTTCTATACCTATTTGTAATATGCGTATAACGTAAGACAATAGTACTACAGTTAAATGGTTTTTATTGTATCAATACACAGGGTGTTGCTTGCACAGTTGTAATTAGCGCATTCGTCACGGCGCTCACTGCACGCCGCTCATAATTTATAATTAACCGCACAATAACAGACAATGTAATTGATTACCTATTAATATTATTAATAAAAAGTCGATTATATTGCTGTTGGTTTGTCTAATATCCACTGATAGATCCATACTAGTCAATAATCTTACAGAATGTGATCAATTTGCAAGTATTCTATTAATATCATGTTTCAATTGTAAAAATCAACTGAGCGATCGATTGAAAAATAATAGAAGAAAGATAAAGTTACAGAAAAAACATTCCCTGAAATAGATATTTCTTAAAATGCGAAAATCTGAAACGGAGGATTGCAATCAAGAAATGTAAATCTCTGCACCCCAGGTTCTCATTCAAAATAAAAAAATAAGTATTTTATAATATAATATCAAAATATTTTAATCCACCTGAAAATTAATAGACAAATCAGGTAACTTGGCCATAACGTAATTATTATAATCGATTAGTTACCACCTGTTTGTACAAATGCGCGGGCACCGTAATCAATTACCAGTAACAGTGTAATGCAGGCAAACATGTCTGGCTACTGAGTGCACTCTACACTTGCATACATACATGATTAATGCTTTATTCTGTGGCTTAAAACTACGATGTATTCGCAATTTTTATTAAAGTGGTTAAACTATTTCTGACCTATAACAGTAATATGAGGAACCTGTACGTACAGGTTCTTCATTGGAGTCCCTGGCCTGCCTGAGCTCCAGTAAGCTATAGCTATTGTAAATGTAATCACAGCTGGTCAGCCGATTGTCGATTTTCGTATAATAGATAACGACACTAAGAAATACATAGGTGTTTATATTTTGCTGATCTCATGGGAATTGGAGATAGATATTTAATAGTTTGAGGTCATCGTAAAAGTAATTTTCTTCATAGATATTTAGATTGAAAGATGACTATTTAAAGAAAATATGTTCTCACTGTTGATAGTGCTTATTATTTTTATATAACTCAGTTAAGTGTTCTTGCGTTACATACTCAAGTACTAACATTTAGCAAGAGTCGTCTCAAAGGTGTTGATTAATACTCGTAATATAATTATAGTGATTATGCAAACATAATAAGTGCTATTTAGGAAATAGAATCTGTGTAATTAAGTATCTCTTTAGAAACTGGCAAGTTAGGTACCTATTGCCAAAAGATGACAATGTTCAAATGTTAAAAGGCCACATTATCACATGTGATGTTACAGTATAAAGAATGATGAACTATTAGTTCAACTTAATTGTTTTGGGTTATAAGTAAGAATTAATAATTCCATGTTTGATTCTTACACAAACAATGATAAAACACAACTTAATTAAAATACTCGTTACGAAGCGAATCAAACATGGCAGCATTGTGTCAGCGTGACGACGTGACAGCGCCACAATGCGCTCTATGACACGTTACATTAGTTAATGAAGTCCTGTGCGTGTCCCGTCATTGTTCCCCACGCTAATCGATTATAATCGATGCAGCAATCGACTCATTGTTCACTCGATTAATCGAATCACGATAGCAGTTTTATTACTTGTAACTTAATTAAATGTGATCCATTTGTGGGAGGTTTGGATTTATTTGGACGTTTAAATGGCGTGGAGAGGGTAAGTCTAATTAATGGCCTCGAGTTTTCTCAAAACAACTTAATCTTTTATTGTAGTCAGTAAATAGAGGCGGTCACTAAATAAGATTGCTCATGCATTGAGTATATGAAGAAGGTTGATATTTAACTTAAGCAACATTTTTCCTTGTTGCCTGTAAAAGCATATTCATATTTGTAAGCTCCCCGAAGCAGCAATAAAGCCATTATATTTCCGTACCACAAACTCTGCTTGCCCCCGTCATTTGTCTGGAGCGCGCTCGGCGGGCGATGCCGGGGGAGGGGTGGCGGGGCGGCGGGGCGGAGGAACTGTTATCAAGTTAGTGTCGCATCATTTACCGGCTGCTTTACATAAATGATTCAATAAAGAGATGCTCCATGTTCACATCAATTTATTGTACTTCGGTACTTGCTTCTTTAAATGGTACCTAATGATAAAAAACTTATGATAATGCGTGTTGTTTTACATCCCTGTGGCAGAATAGGAGGTATCATGAAAAGAAGAACTACATAGCTTCGTAGCTGATTCACAAATGTTAGCTGTTTTGTAAATCTGTAATCCTAGCCAGCATCTAAACATGCATACTAATGCCTCTCAAAGCAAATCTGCTTATCCTGGTTGGTAAGTTGGCGCAGTCGGTATAAGTAGGTGGAAGTCGTGTACGCGCGCACTGAGCGGTGAATAAGAAGCCAGTAAACAGTCTGCGAACTTAGCGCGCCTGTTAAAACTTGTGCCTCGCGCCTCGCCTCGCCTCACCCGAGGCACACGGAGCGAGTCCCTGCGATACTACGTAATTGGTTTTTTATTGAACTTTGAAATAAAGAAATAGTTATTCAGTTACGTAGTATTGCTAGTTGCGTGATAGTAGGAAACACCGGACAACACTCTCAAGACTTTATTTTTATTTCATTTAACCGATCTAATGTAGTACACACAAAGATTTTACTCCGGACTTTCCTAATCTTTATATACAAGATACGTTATTACAAGATAGATGGATACAATTTTACATTTTTTATGAGATTCATAATAATTGGAAATATGCAATTGCAAATTAAATAAACTATGTCACCAACATATCGACATTACATCTGAATAACACGGACTAGTGGCGCGCCTCGTCTCCGTTCAACTTTATAATTGAGAGCTGGAGTCGAGCTGAACTCGTGCAGCCTTTGTGAGCGACTATTTACTGCCACCTGGACACGCTTGACCTAGTTATTGATCTTACACAGTCTAGGTAGGAGTTTACGGAAAACAGGAATAACTGCATGTTCTTAGCTTGGAGATAAGGCTTTGTGTATGAGTTTACATGGACATGGTGATGGCCTTAGCCTATGACTCATTCCACCCCTTCTATAATTGCTAAGGTTCAATTGAATTATACTCGATTCTTGTAAGTGCATTGAAAATATAGCTTTTAATTATTGGACAGGATAGTTCCATGAAAATAATTTGTTAGTTGCTGAACGAATATTGGATAAGATCCAATCCGATAGCCATAAGAACGTACTTGGATAATTTTATTGGAAAGAACTGGATTCTTTATAACTACTGAAATATCACGAAATAACTTTAATACAGTAATGCGTTGACACGACGTACTCACAAAAAGGCTCGATTCTAGAGGTATTTGTATTTACCGTCCACAAATAAAATCACAATCTATCCAATATCATTACGAGTGGAATGAGTCAGAGAGTCAAGACGTCCACATTCTCGTGACGTCATCAATGGCCGACAATTGTGGCTGTCGCACAATACATTGCGTTTTGGCGACTCATCGGCAATCCCGCTAAGTGAGGCATGGGGCAGTGGTCAGCAATCAAGCGGAGCGGTCGATGGCACCCGCTCCACAACGGACCATGTACAAATATGTATGATTGGTCTGCCTGTGATATTATTTAAGTAATTGATAGTAACATTATGAATCGTCATGAAACTCATGGAAAACGTTTTGGTTTTCCAACCGAAATTACTTATAAGCAGTCCAGAATAGGCATTGTAGATCAACTTTGTTTAAAATGGGATGTGCGACTTTGTATTTGAAAAAGGTCGCTTTCGATATTTCTTTGGAGAAAATATCTGAATTGACAACCTCCCCCTTTTGGAAAATCGATTGAAAACTTGTTACATCTATACTTATAATAAATCTGAAGAGAGGTGAATTCTGTACATGAAATATATTAACAAAATAACTATCAG
>JAKRBP010001495.1:140238-151203 GCA_022398575.1 Heliothis subflexa | reverse complement strand
TTAGTAGTTGAGTGGTAGTAGGTAGTAGTTTTAAATTCGGTATTCTTGTTAGAGTAAGTACAAATTAATAAACTGCATAACTATCAGATTTAAACACTGTGGCATCAAAAAACTTTAGTTTTGATCGACTGTAGCTTCTAATAGATTGTATTTTAGAATAGACGTTGATTTTAGGGATTTTATCCAATAATACTGAACAGTAGTGAGATCAGGTAAGAAATACCAAGTTCACAGCCGGAACCTTGAAATAACAACGCACCATTAGCCAAGTCGTGTTTATCCTGCTGAAGAAAAGGGAATTGTTGATTTAGAACCTCTAACCGCTTGAAAAACCACAGACACAATACAAAAACTTAGTCGAACCAGTACCTTATAAAAGAGATTTCTGTCGTTCAAAGCCCGTTACAGTTCCTCCGATGAGTATTTTTGGTATAAATATACATATCTCGTCACAAATAGCGCACATACCTATTTTATCTAAGTTGCATCATATAGCAGTATGTGCGCCGCGAACAATTGTTGTAATTTGCAGACAGTCCACGGCTGGCTATTTCTAATCGATTTCAGTTGTGACCGGCTTCCATGGTTCAATCTGGCGGCTGGTCCATAAAAGTTGCACGCCAGTGATACCCCGTAGGCTCCCGTGCGATACGAATTTCTCTCGCAGCCTCGTAATAGCCCATCGCTGAGCTTATTACCCGACCATCTATTGAGAACGGCTTTACAGGGAAATCCCGAATAGCTTGTAGACGGCGCTCAACTTAATAATATCTGCTTGCAACTTATTTTTTTACTTTCCGCTTAACACCATTATTGAGTAGATTTACAAGGTTTTGTGTTGCAATATTCAGATTTGAAACTAAAATCAGTTTCAGAATTGTGCTAAGTTATTTATCACTTACAAAAGGCAAGAGGGATCAACAAGTTAAAACAAATCAGATGTAAGGCACCAAAGATCCTATTTAAATACGCAAGCAAAAAAATCTGTACAATTTTACGCAACCTAAATGAATCAACTTCCAACAGGATAAAATAACATCATTAATACCTACTTTGTTTTAACTCGCAAATTGATTAGCTGGTCCCTTTCAAACTTTCTGCTTTGTTATTTAATCAAAGATCTAAATGTTTCGCATACTTCCTCTCCAACTCCGAACATTAAGTATTTACAAAAATTGACAACTTAAGTTTGGAAGAAAAAACCCTTTTCCAAGTTGTAAGTATATCAAACGAATAACTCAACGTTGAGAAAGGTACTAGATGCTAATTAAAGTGTTCCTAAGTTTGTCAGATGTTGTGGTGCGCGCGGGCAGACGAAGCCATCTAGATGGAAACTTTTATCCCTGGTGGACGGCCAACTTGTAATACAAGAAAATAGTCCTATTCTGCACTGCCACTTAATTTAACAAGCTACTACTCAAGTGAACATTGCAGTCTTCTAAAACTAATTGATACTTAAGTCAAAGTCTGCAATTATTCGTAAAATGACTGAGTGTCCAGCTCTAGCTGAGAGAGGTAAATCGCTAAACGAAATTATAGCTTCCGGATTGAAACTCCCGCAAAGGTAAGGAAAAGCTGAAGCTAAGAGCTGCGTATTTGTAAGTCGCAGACGAACCGGATACAATTACAGACAGCAATCGTCGCGGCGACCGTACCGTAGAAATATAAGCTCTCTTATCCGTAATGGAGCGGCTCTCTCTCATTATTGCGGTCCGGCGCTCGTTGGCTCTGTGGTAGCCGGCTTGCGACCTCTCACGACACACTTTGAATATCGACTTGAAATCCTTTTATTATTCTTATCCCGCCGTACGCTAATCCACGAACACCTGAAACAGACAGCCGTTTCAGATTTTCCATCAAATTGTATCTCTGTAAAGTATCTGTTTCCTTTGTTGCATTTCTGCCAATTGCTTCCTATTTCCACTTGAGTGGTAGTTATCGAAACGAAACAATAAGCAATATTATTACTGTTTTATTGGATGCAATTCGATACATTTTAATACAAGCCCAATGGAGTAACAACTGGGAGTTCCGGTGCTTTGAAAGCTGGCCTTCAAAATAAATTCACAATTCACAATAGAGATAGTGGCGTGGTGAAGGCTCTCCATCAAGTTTATTTCAACGCACGATCTAGTTTTATTGTAGTGCTCTCATGTGAAAGCCAATACACAACGCGTGGAGTGGTTAATGCGCCGACCGTAATATCAATAAAGAGGGGCGAAGGCGGAACAGGGGTGGTGAACACCTGTCTCCTCCTCCAGATGTCGCCTTCGTGTCGACTTTCCTCCGATACTTAAAATATGGCGTGTCATTTTCTAGGCTCCGGTTACTCGTTTGTACACTAAGATTTGTTCTTCAGTTGTACGACGTAAATCATTCCTGTTATCCGAAAATGAGGCATTTATATTTTAATGAAGTGATAACATTCAAACAAGCCTCAGCCACTAGTAAACCGCGGACACGTATCTCATCAATAAGACGAGTATGGGTCAGGGTGTCAGGCGGTTTTATGCTCGATTGAATCCGGCACTGTTCGAAATGTTGTCTATAAAATAGAACCTGAAATGTGTTGAAATAACTAACTATGAAAACAAAGACGCAGGTTATAATTAACATCTGTACAAATAAACTTAAATTGAGACTTAAATTTAAAAGAGCAAACGATATATTTTTCTTTAGATAAAATAACACTTTTCAATGTGTATTTCTGTTGGTTCGCCGCGGTATTGTTTGCCTATTTAAATATGTGTCAGGGATTTCTCCCCCATAAAAAGGGTGATAAAAGCTTGCTATGTCAACACACTGTACAAAAGTAATCTCAACAGTTTTCCTTCTTCTTCACCCTCACTTTTTGTAAAATTTACACAGTTGTTGAACTACACGCTTAAGAATGCTCTTTGGTAACAAGATTTGCGTAAACTTCTGATTATTGTAAAAGAAATGTGCCTACTATTCGTCTGCATAAAATCTATTTCATAACCTTCCAAAATTTAATGTAAGTATTTGTTGTTATTTTTGTACTTGTAATATCTAAGGTTTTAATATCTTAATATTCACTTTTATGTATTGATGTACATAATAAAGCATATGTAGATATTATATAAGTCAATTGGATTGCTGCTCATGGTATCTACATATACATGAACATGGTCAGTAACTATTGAAGCCACAAAGGTTGTCAAAGCATAGTGCCACAAACACAGGGAGTGGTGTACCATGCAAGGAGCTACCACAATTAGGCCAAACGCACACGCTGTCATCTTCTTAGTACAAACTCAATGAAAAACTACTTTATCAATACTACTTTGATAACATTCTCCGAAGCTTCTATGCATTTATATGACGCAGGAAACTTCTAGGAATTGGAAAGAACCTGCGTACGTGGCAAAATTTAAAAGCACTTTAGTACGTCACATAGAGCAAATACCGTGTGTAAATTTTGAATAAATTGCGCATTATAGTACCTATTACTTTTGCTACATACTTAGTTCAATTCCAAACTTACAACAATATTTAATAAACAAACAAAATCACATCAACTTAAATAGCAATCAAGTTCTAACAAATTAATACAAGCTTAATGAATAACTAAATGCAAATGCTTAAAAATAACCCGGCAATATCCAATTTAAGTTTAATTTTCAAACCATAAATTCGGTTTAGCTCCCCGGAGCGGCGCGGGATTGAGTCTCTGACTCTCCGCAAAATTGCAACCAACATTTTTATCCCTTTGTATTGTACTTGGGAAAATTTAAGAGAGGATCCCTCTATTCTTTGTAATTCTGTAACTCATTTTGATTGTCTATCGGCAAAGCACTCTGTTAGCGATTATTTTCATTGTGGTTGTGATTCTGAAGTCTATTGTAAAACTTCTAAAATGTTCTTGTTTCTGTTTGATTTAAACCACTGTTTTTGAATTATATTTTAATTAATAATATTTTTGTTAGCCATTTATTTATGTCTTTTAACAAAATTTGAGTAATTCTTATTATTGCTCTAATTTTAAAGTGACCGCAGAATCACATTGTGTAATCATCGTGTAGGCTGAGGTTGTTCAGCAAAACATGAGAAAGGTTTCCCCTTGCGCCAAATTAGGTTGGCGAACACAACTTTTCTCTGGAAAGTAAAATTTACATTTTGACGCCTATACCTACTACCTAAATAACTTGCTCGCACTTTTCATGCTACAACGAATATTTTTTATTCAATTTGCTCTTTATAAGGCTTCTTTGCTATATTAGTTTCCAGGAACATCTTCCCTATTTACCGCTTCAGGTCAACATTACTGATACCTTCAGGAAAATACTTCAAAGAGCTGAAGATTTTTTAGTTTTTATCAATAAGGTTTCAAAAGCCAAGTACTGCAATATCTAACCAAAACAGACATAAAAAGACACAAGTGAAGTCATAATTTTCCACGTGATCTCATCTCTTAATCTTCTAAAATACGTTGGTCTTTTCAACGTTTCAAAATGTTGTTTCATATGAAAGATAAAATTAATTTCACCTGCAGCCGACGTGCACGGAGAAGCCGTACAAAAACAACGATGTAATTCTTTAGCACGACACATTTTATCCTAGTTAAGGAAACCGCGTCGTCGCGCACACATGAGTTAACTCTCCCGGGCTGCAGTCGCAACGTGACATTTAAATATGAATATGTCGTTGCCGCCGCTTCCGTATGAGCCAGCTAATAATCTGTGATTTTTCTGCACATCTGCGCCCGTGCACGGTGCCTTAACGCAGCGACAGCGAGCGACTCTCGCCTTCAACGTGTCGCAATTAAAGCTTCGATGCATAAAGACTTGCAAATATGTATTTCACATAACTAGTTACGAGTTCCGATTCTGTCGTCAATCTCGCTGTATCGGAAAATTCTAACAGCGAAACGATTTTACAAAATCATCCAGTAGTAAAAACTTTTCTTCCTTCGCACAAACTTACAAGATAACAACCCCGCGACAGGCATTTGTTTGGGAGTAATTCGAGTCACCGGCGACGGAAAAGCATTTTCTCACAAATTGATGTCACTCCATGAACGATAAAAGTTTTGATTCTTGTAAAAGGAAAAAAAGAAGCGCACTAGTTTATTCGCCTATTTAACTATTGAAAATATAGATAGAACTTAGTTTGTTCTTTATATTTTATTCTCTGATTTACATTGCTTTGGTATATAATTCCACGAAGCACAATGAAAAGTGAATCTTTACTGAAACGCATTTTTCCCGAATGGCTGCAAATCTTTTACTCGTGTGGAATTCAAATCATGCCCATTTTACGGCAACAACATTTCTTTCTAGTTACTTAGAGGTGACAATCGCAAAAATAAAGTGAGTACCCGACAACATCCAATAAAGTGATTCCAGCCAAAGGAAGCAAGAAGATAACCTACTTACTGATCCGGCGTATTCTATTTGCCTGTAATAATCGCGATGACAATCTCATATTACATAAAAGATTTGCCCCTCTTTTCGATCGAAATACGATTTTCTCCCTTGGAAGCTATTGCCGCTCGTCTCGAATTTTTTCGTCATTGAAAATGGAGCTACTACTATGGGATATTTTTGAATATATTCGAATGAATAAGAAATTTTGGCGCCACGGAGAATGCATAATACGTAGGCTAGGAGAGGGGTGAGGAGGCTATATCTTACGGGCGTCTGGCGGATAATAGGAGGCGCGCGGCGTGCCGGGAGACCCCGCGCGACCATTAATAAAAATATACACTTAATTGTTTGTTCGTACGGACCGTCTTTGATATTGACGCTTTGAAACGTAGAGTACACAATACCCATTATTGGATCTAAAACAGATTTGTTTACTGAAACATAACACGATCAATTAACCTTTAGCGAATGTTGTCAAATTCCTAGTAGAGCTTTAGTTTACTATAAATTGATGCCTGTGGATTCAATGAACTCTGAAAGGAACTTGAAAAACCTTTTTATGGACACTAAGCATAGTGTCTCGCTTATTAGATCTCGATTTGACTCAATTTGTAGATATAGCGGGAAACTTGCAGATTTTTATTTTAGTAAATTATTGAAATACAAAGTTATTCACATGAATTGTTACTTGATTCAACGGTACAAATGTGTATCAACTATTAAGATATGTACGGGTTTGGTTTTTATTACATCATTGGTATTAAATATCGTAATGTCCATCGTGACTACCATGACGTGACATCTATCACACTTTATAAGTACTTAACTAAATTTCAATCTTGATAGAACCCGGGTCTCGTCAAACATCCCCTCACCAAATTGTGCTAATGTGAGTACACATCCAATACTCCTCTAACACTATTCAAACACAAGTAGGCCGGTGGGTTTCGGACTATTATAGAGACATTGTCGCCATGCGTGTAATACATAGAGTAAAGGTACAACTTGACAATTGTGAGATAACGTGAAAGTGAGCGAATTTGGGAGTCGGCAGCGCTTTTGCAGCATTAGGCTTGGGAATAAGTTTGTTCATTACGAGGGGGAACAATGCGGTAGGCTCGACGGCAGCGGAGGAAACGTGCGCCGACGCTGCGACAATAGGCCCGACGCCTTATCGCGCCGGAACGCGTCGGGCCGCGCCGCGCCGCCCGCGCCCCGCGCCGCCTCCGCCACAGCCACTTGACGTATGAGCACTGAATAAATGGGAAAACTTTTAGCTGCCGTTATGGGAGAACGAACAATTGGTCATCTGTTGCTGAGGAAATGCTTAAACGTCCGTTAATCTTGTACGACAGACGGACGATAGGGGAGACAAACTCTTTGTTCAACTAATTGTTACTGCCCTACTTATTCTTAGCGCCTTTTACTATGTGTGGTTAAGTACAGCTTAAGTTATTTCGGAGCAAAGGTTCCTATTTTTCTGCAAAGAATATAAACATGCTAACATTACTGAGTGTAAGATTTTACTGCTTTATTTTGTGACTTGCCAAAATAAATTAAAATTTTGCTTATCGGGAATAGTGACACCAGTCAAATAACACTTGACTTGTGGTGTTCTAAACAATATATTATTTGGTTCTTAATTCGTGGACAAACTTAAATTATAGGAACGCTTTCTCAAAATAAAATGAATATATTATCGCGGTGGTTGCAAAGGCAGTCATAACGACGTTTGTTTACTGAGTGAGGGTAGCGCCTAATTAATTAATTGCCCATCCATTTGCTAATTAAAAATTTGCTAAGATTTGCTTTCCTAAAAAAGTAATCATCGTTTTCTTCTCACTTAGAAGACCTTTGAACGTAGAATGCAAAAAAAAGTTGGAGCTAATAGAAGAAAGAAAATATGTGAAGAATTTCTAAGAAGAATCCGCATATAATTCGGGTTTCGGGATGACGGAACCGTGATTAAATTGGTTCGTTGTCGACGAAACCTGCAAAATGTGCGGTGAACATCACACAGCAAGCGAGGCGTCACGACAGAGGAACACTGCACTCGGATATCATCGAATTAAATCTAACACAACAAGTTATTGTAAGGACAGTCCGAATGGACATCCATTTATATGTATCGTAGGTTACATTCCCACATTGTGAATACTCATGGCTTATAGTTTATTTTGAATGTGCAAGTGCTTTTTTAATTTGACAGGTGAGTGAACACGCCTTACTCCAGTCTATTGTGTTGTAAAAGTATCGAAATTGAACGAGCGCTGTCCATTTGGAAGCTGTATGGGGCCGACAATAACTGGGTGGCCATTCGATTCTCGCTCTCTGAATATCCAAATGATTTTTTTCACAATTTCATTGCATTGACTGGTGCAAATGGCAAGCGTTGATTTCTGTTCGTCTGACGGCGGGCAGCGGCGATGCGGAACACCGATAACTGAATTACGAACATTATCTGACATTCGGTTACTGGATATTTGCAATCCAATTGTTTTGGACTAATGGATTGATGCCTAGTTTAATTAGTTATCCGGTCTAACACACAATATTGCAATATAATTGAATGACTAGGCTGCACTGTGTACGCTATAAGTAAGTGAATGTTTACGCAGCACTCTAAAACCCATTTACCTGTGCTCGGAAGAGGATGTCAATCTCTTAGGTCGCATCAACAGATAGTGCTCATTATCGGAGACTTTATTAGCCCTATTTATGGAAAACTATCAAAGCATTAATTAAGACGGAGAATAGTTTATAACAGAGTTTGTGCATAATTATGAAGTTCTGTTTTAATGAAAATTCTCAGTGTGTATTTCATTTCTTTTTCTTTTATGTACATACGATTTAAGTATATTTTTTCAACTTTAGATACAAAGATTTTTCGAAGATGTTTGTTAAGCTAAGGTAAGATTGTCACAACTTAGTTGTAATCATGTAATTCGGTATAATTAACGTTTCGACATTATGATAAACATCTTGTGAGCTAAGCAACAATAACGTCACACCGCCGACGACTAATAATGTCCAACGTAGACCTACCATTAATCACTTACTATGATTGTCGTACAATTAGGTGATAAGTCTGTGTTAATAGGTAACTATCGGGTTCTCATTGACAGATGGTGGATGGCACAGGCTTGTAGTTGCAAGTAATAATAGCTGCATATCAATGCAGATGACTATGAATGGGATCATTAGCATCGGCCGGGCTGTGATCATCATTTGCGTGCCTACACAGGATTGCGGACGTGTATTGTAACTACAGGTTATGGTAGCTGTGTTTACTTCATCTTCTTTGTTTTTTTTTACAAATGTTTCTTTAATTGAGAATTTTGTGTTAACTTGGTTAACAGTTGTAGCATCAATGCTATACAGACAGATATTGCAAAAAAAAAACTAAAATGATTAATTTGTTTTCTTTTATTTTATGGTTTCCAGTGATGGTTAAGGTAAATTGGCATTATATAATAAGTACGTGTGTCAATAAACGTTTTTAATAATAAAATACCTTTTTCAGCTGTTTCAATGTTAATCAGTTCAATTTGTAAAAAAATTGCGTGAACTCAAATGTGCATTCATTTTAAAATACTAATTTAGTTTTTCACAATTTGTTGCAGGATTCTAAAGGTATTGAATAAAAATCTTCATAAAGATCGTAGCAGTGTAGTACACAAAACAAACTCTTCATCCTTCTATTTTTAGCTTCCGTGTTTGCATTCACTAGGGAGACACAATTTTCTACATTTAACTTTTAAAATCGAATAAAAATGTAATTTCCCTGGCTCGCTGAAAGCTTTATGATTCGTATTCATCGGCAGCAGGGCAACTTATTCGTTAGCTATCTCGTAAATAAATCGGCTCGTGAATGGGCGTCCGCTGCGCACGTGTGCCCCGCATCACCTGACGCGATAGGCTGAATGCAGACCGTGCCGTCGTCCAATTTCGCGCGCTAAATTGTTCATAACGGAAGTTCATATCCGGACGTCGGGCCGCCCTGCGCTTCAGGCGAGATTAGGCGGTAATTACCATTTCCTGTGACACAGGACGCAGACACGGCGAGAGAAGAAGCGGCTTCTCTGCAGGACGTACCGCGCTCGGCGCCACCGGAGGAAGGAAAAATTTTCCACAACAATTACCTTACCTCCAACATTTATTGGTTTCCTAATTAGCAATCGTCTTCTTTCGCACACGCGGCAAAGGAATTAGAAAACAAGGAAGTTCCACCAACTGCAATATACGTACAACATTCCAATAAGCTTTCCCAATAAAAGCCTTTCGAAGAAGACATTTGTGGAAGCATTCGCTAGCCAAATGCTGGTATAAATTGAGTGTATACCATTACTGAGTCGGAAAAACTGATTATGTAGGAATTGAGCGGAGCGCGGAAAGGTTGCGCTGTTGTGCGGCGCGCGCGCCTCGCTGCCGCCGTTGATATGATTGAATAAGCGAACACCGGGCTCCCTAATGAAACATATTGAACGTGTATCGAATCACTTAGGCGCGCCGGTGCGCTCCTGCACTCGCTTTTTGGGGCATGTCAACAAGCCGTAGGTGAACCCTATAAATAACATTACGGTGGAGTCTCGTTTTAAGAGAGACAATAAATTGAATTAACTCTGCCAACTTTGAACGTCAAAGGCATAGAATATAAAAAATCTACTTCATTTTACGGAATATAATTTCACGCGGCATCAGCGTCTCCCTTTGTGACGCTCAGAAAATATTTACGGAAAGCTGTGCCCCGCAAACCCACAAAAAGGGAGAATCCTAATTAATTCATTAATGTCATTATAATTAAGACATTCGTGGCATTTAATGTGCATTACTTCCAATTTTCTCTGTCTGGGAAATATTTTATGAGATAAATTAGCAAGGGCTGGTTACATTACATTGTAGACTTTAAAAAAATAAAAAGTTGTTGGAGTTGTTTTAATAACAGTTCAGGTATAAACGGAGAATTAATAAAACTTGCCAAGACATTTTCACGTTGTTTCGGTTTGTATTATTGGAACTAAACTATATTTATTTTATAATAAGAATATAATTATATACTTTTATACAATATTTTTTTATTGTTCTTAACATATATTATAACTGGTAAATATTTTAATGATAAAAAATATTTTAAAAAGAACGTTTCATAAACGTTTCCGTACTTGAAATTTCAATTTAGAATGTGTGTATCCGAAAAAGCCTGGCCTATTGCAACGTGGATATATTTTGACACGTCAGTGATGTTTTCAATCATGTTTCAGAGAGGTGCAGCGCGGCGGCGGGGCGTGACCGGCTCACAAACACTGCGGCCGACACCAAAGCTCTTTGAACGCATTCGCTAAAACTACTACCTACTACCTTTGTAAACTACTTCGTACGGCATTCCTCGGACAATTTTAAATTTGGAACACGACCAGTCTATAAAAGGAGGTCGGTTACCAAAATCTGCTCCACTACTACCTTTCATGGTGGAGTAACAGTGACTATAGATTTTTCAGAAATTAAAATTAAAATATCCTCTGCCAGATTGACATACAGTCATAGAGGTAAATAGTCTAGAGGAGCAAACCTCGTTCAA
>JAKRBP010001494.1:84967-98350 GCA_022398575.1 Heliothis subflexa | reverse complement strand
GACTATCTCCCATTGAAGTCCTGGCAGATATTTTTAGAGTACCTTATATATTCTAGCTCAGACATGTATGAAGTTTAGCGTACCTTCATTAACTTGGAGATATAATTTCTTATGAGTTTTTGTTTCTACTTTCACATTGCATAAATTGTATGATTATTTACTGTGACCTATTTTATTCATACTTTTCATTGCTTATTGCAGCAGCCACTTTGCCTTGTGGAAACATAAGTATGCTCCTATATCCGATTTTCGTTCCGAAATAATTTCCAGCCGAAAAGTTGTATCTTTAAAGGATTTCCAGCCGTATACAAAAGTTTTATCTTTTGGCCAGACTTTCCTTACCTTCCAATATTTTATCGGCTAACAATAAATCTTGGCCCGCATGATCTCGGAATGAACTGAAATGGAATGTGTCAGCAGGCTCGTGATTTAAGAGAATTGGTGTTTATACAATCGTTGACTATTTCACCCATTGTATGGTGTGGGGGTTACCAGGTTATCACTTCGTTACAGTTCACCCCATTCCATGATGTCGAACCCTTCGGCTATGGGTCCCACTATAGTTTTGTCACCCTTTATCGGCTTAACTGTTTGCTATCAACTGAGGTTTATTTGGACAGTTAAAGGGGAAGTTTTAGTTATAGTTACGTCTGATAATGTGCACTCATGAATGTTTAGATGTTATAACTTTAATAGGAGAACTGACTTGATTCACTTTTTTTAGCCAGTGGTTATATAAACACAAAAAAATACCCTGGAGACGCCGACTTCTCTGCAGTTTTTCTTAAAAGAAAATATAAATCGTAAAATTATACAACTAGTTTATCCACAGATGAAATCAGATTAAAACCAGTAAATAAGTTGACTTCCAGATTCCGGAGCAATTCCATTATCAATGTGTTTTCGTGCAGGCTGCTAATTGGCCTGCCCACTGCTCTGAAGCTGTAAAAGCGTCACAAATTGGACTTTAATCCTTCGTTGGGTGTTCGTTATTCGGAACACCGTTACGGATATGTCAGCGGTTATTTGCGTTCGTTCTCCACCTACCTTTAATCCAATATGTATCCACTAGTGGTCCCAACCTCTGCAAGGATTGCGAGAACACGAGGCAGAAACGAAAACAGAAAATTTAGTTATTTTTGTGAGCACTGCGTTTTAGACGATTCACACACGACACAGTAAGCGGATTCAGTGGCAGTAAAAGTTAGGGAATTCATCCACAGTACCACACGGTTGTTATGTTGTTCTAAATTCTATGAAATCCGCTCAAATTCAAACAAATGCCGCTCGATCGCGCGGAGAACTGCTACGGAATCCGCTGTCCGGTATTGTCAAGCGTGGCGTAGCACGGAGCTGAGTCTGAATTACCTTTTATTTTCAGTCGTTTTTCTTCATTTAACAAAATACCCTTATAAGTAAAGGTATAAATAAAATGCAGATAAAATCTGGTTAATTTTAAGTACACTTGTAAAGTCAAAAGCGTGTGAGTCAGTGAAAAACAGCAACACTTATCTTGATTAAGTTAATTCCTAGCGCATGCGGTGTAGGCATTTCAACTTTCAATGGGCACTTGACTCCAACTTCTAAACCTCTACGTAGCCATGACTAATGAGCACTTTAGTCACTTTTACTGCACTTTCCGAAGTAATAATGGCACTTGATGAAGTTTTCCGTGTAAAAACAGGCTGGGATGGCTACATCGACGGAGCGCTGACTGGTGCGCTGTTGCTCATTCCGAATAGCCCATTACGTTGACACTAGCTTTTTCATTCGAGTTCAACTGTTTCAGGGAGGATAACTTTTCTCGTTCATAGATACGCCAAATATTCTCATAAGGACTAGTTACTCGATATACGTAGATTTGTTTGCTTCCTGGTGTACTAATTTTACATTATGCTCTTTGCGTCAATCATCTACACCAATTTTACCAACACATCTTTGTTTGATGTGTGTGTTTAATGGAGTGGTGTTAAAGTTGCGACTATTGCATGCAATTGGCATTAAACATTTCCGCTGTTGTTTATAGGAGAATTAACAACTTCGACACGTCATAAAAATTAAGTATCATTCTCAAACTATCCAATAATTTTACAAATATTTAACGAACAAAATATATTATTCAATATTTTACTACCTTTACGATGCACTGGAATGTTATTTATTGGCAAATACAAGCGAATGATTTTAATATACATATTTTATGTCAGGCCGTCGTCGGTAAAATATGTACATATCCGAACGCGGTGCCTTTTAAAGTGTACATAAATAATTTGGAATGTATTCGCTTTGTTGTTTCGGAACCGTCACGCCTACATGGACAGAAAGAGTAGATGTAAGTGTCGCACACAAATATTTCGCCTGAGTTACTATGCGATTAAGCTATTTATTTTACCTTTCTTTTGAGCAATGATAGGTAATTCTGTGTGCTCGAGATGTGATATCGAAAAACACGTCATTTCTTCAGATATCATCTACCTACAACAAATAAATATACATAAAATATTGCTGTCGTTTCATCTTTACTTATGTTTCTTAGATTTATTGAGAGCATCATCCAAAATGTTATTAGATATGCCTATGAGTACCTATAACAAAAGACGAAATATATTACAATATAAGGCCTATAATTTTGTTAGGCCAAAAGCAAACAAAGAACTTTATGAAACATATGGCGCACGTGTTACTGCATACCAATTTGTTTGCCACAGCTTATGGCAACGTTTATATTGTATTAAATTTATATTACCTATTTGAATAGGTAATTGCTATATTAGTGGTTCAATGAACATCTAATTATTCGTTGATTTTTCGTAATACTATGGTAAACAAATTATTTTAATCAAAGCAGTACATAAAATTGATGAATGAGAGCTTCAATTTACTTCGGGCCGAGCGAGAGCTTTCTTTTGATTTAAATAATGAAGAATGAAGAACATTAAACGAACTGAAATATATTGGGGGAAAAATAAACTATATGTTCTACTTTTATTGGCTTGATTAAAAAATCTGCCTTTTCGAAAGATGAAATTGAAACAGATGATAAGATGATGACGAAAGATGTAAGTAAACAAAAGATCAGCCCTCTAGTTACGTCGTCGGTAAATATGATATTGATACACCCGTTTTTCCTAAACAAATATTTGGACTAGTTTTTTTTATTTCCATGGTAATGCGAATAATTCCGGGTCGGTACACGTCTCCATAACACGGGGTTCACCGTATACAAATCGAAACGGGGGAATTAATATTAATGCGGGTTGGGGAGCCAAGGAGCTAAGGTTTTATAAATGATGAGTTCTAAGTTGAAGTGTTCCAAAATTTCAACTTTCTCCAGTCTTTGTTCAGTGTGCCATTCGAGGAATTCTTAATGTCAAAGTTTGAATCTTTGTGTAGGCTTCGTAGTGTTTGTTTTATCCCTAGAAATGTTTAGTTTGTGATATGATGAGAGTAGGCGTGGCTGTGTATTTTTAGAGAAAAAAATGGTCAGCATTTCGATAGTAACTGAATTTTTTAGCATGACATAAAATAACGTAGGTAAAGAGGAAAACAGAACTGATTTACATAAACGATATGGTAGGCATAAATAAATAAAAAGTAATAGGTATCTCATGGAATATCAACAAAAAATATAACAGAATTCATTGGGATTTTTCCCGGGGTGTGGATTTCAGGAAATAATGTTTTTAAACAGAAAATAGTACCCATATAAAAAGAATATTCTAAATGTTGGGATCAATATCATATTCTTATGTTTGTTTAACAATTTTCAGATTTCAGACAAAAATTGGAAGATCACGAGAATCCTTACGTTTTAAAATTGTATAGTTAGCTTGTTTACGTAGAACTGTTCGTACTAATGTCACTTATTGCAGCTAGGCGGTACACATGTTTTGTTGTGTGAAGTGTATTGCGTCTATAATGGCATAGATAATATCAGGACTAAACGTAATAACCGTATAATGACCTTATAAACTATATTAATACGCATTAAATAGCTAAGCCCTATTAATTAGCTAAGGATACATTGAATACTTAAGAGATAAGTAAGCACCTTAGTTAAAAGCCTTTTTTTTCTTACCTTCAAGAAAGACAAACAGCTATCACTAACCTTCAAGAAACGACTTATAAATTGGCCTATCCCATTTGTATTGCTAAACGCGTTAATTAATATGCAATACGTTTGTTATTTCGCAAAGGTTGTTCTGAACCCTCGTAATAATATAATACTCACCCGCTTAATATCTACAGAAGACGGGTGCGTAAGATTTACACACCCTCCGCCCTTGGTTAATAAAGATTATGCGGAGTTGAGACTTAGGAGGCGAACACGATTGCAGCTTTCATACAACGTTTTAATATTCATGGAATTTTAAATATATAATCCGTGTACATACGCCTACCTATCAGACTATCTTCAAATTTCAATCGTTCATTGTGCGTACGTACAACTAAATATTCAAGAGAAAGCCAAAGAGATTATATCGAGTAGGTAAGATAGCGAAATAAACTCAAAATAAATTTTGAAGAAATTTCAGGCTCTTTAAGACTTTTTGGATTTTGATTCGTGATGGAATCCTTACAAAATAAAAGAGAGAAGTATGTTTGAAGCGGTGGCTAAGACGTGAAGTTTTCATTAAATAAATGTACCATATATATGTCACTTTATGTTATCAGTTATTATTATTTTTTATGTATTTATGACTAGAAACCTCTATTAAAGAAAACGTCCTTTAGAAACTGGGAAGTTGTTTTCTTTGTCATTAAACCTATAGATAATGTTAACGAGCCGTCTTTAAAGTTTATAACTCTGCTTGGCTCTGGGGAAAAACTGTAGGAAGCTATGACACTAAACTATTGTCAACATTTTTCATACGGAGTGCAAGAAGTGTTAAGACGACTTATGCACTGACTGTTTATGTTGGCACTTCACTTATCCAATACAAAATGGGATCGGACACTGAGTCGACCGCATTTAAAATTTTAATATAGAGTTTACATTCCTCTTTGTAAATTATTCACCAGGTATTTATCAATAATTAAATTTGATAACATAATGGATTGATTGCCTTTTCGATATCAACATTTAGTGTATTATCATAATATTAATAATTTAATGAAATCATTTTCATACATTAATCAAATTAACGTTGTAACGTAGGAAAACGATTATTATTTCCCGGAAAGGTTTATTCGCAATTATCGACTTTATGGTGTCGCTCGAATGTCGTTAAAGTTTATATGTGAGCATTTAAAATGTGCAATGCCAGTTTGTAAAGGTTTCTTTTAAGAATGCCATTAGCCAATATTGTGACAGACAATGTTAAAAGATAGGTTTAGGTTAGTAGATCGACAATCTTTTTGCTTATTTAAGGAAAATGAAACAACAGTGTACATTATATATTTATCTATATTCAGGATCTTAATGGTTTACTTTGTCACTAACTAATCAATAATTAAATTAAAATCTACATGTACAAAAATTGTTTTATATACACGAATTCATGCAATTACTATACTTAGTCTAATTGGTAGGTACATAATGACCGTGACGCTCGTTACTCGAGGAATTTACAAATACAATTAATATAATATATCTGACGAAATTCATCATTTTGACACATTAAAGTAAATCCAAGTTTTTAAAACTTCCACACTAAATAGGGCTGTTATTTATTTTAAATAGCTAATCGCTAATTATATTTAAATTACAATTTAACGTCTTTGTGAACCTGTTTGACGATTTTGCGAATAATTAAAAATTGACGATCAACAATTACATTCTTAAGACAATAATTTCATACATGAAGATCGTTATCCTAATGCTTTTCCAATGACACTGAGTATGAGTATAAATTATCGAATAAATATGATTTATTCAGAAAATGGGAACACTCAACATTCCACGTAAATAGTTCGCGACCAAGCACTCGCGGCGCGGTAATGGGGGCCCTGTGCAATGGTGGTCCGATCTATCTATACCCACTAAACGTTAATGTCTCTATATGAAAGGAATATTATGTTTATATTTACACGCACACACAGACGCACGAACATTTGGCACAAAGAGGCGTTTCACGCTCACACACGGGCCACGGCACGGTCCACTACAGGTTCTGAGCAAATATAGGTATGCGGAGAGATATCTACACAAGTACTTCGTAGCCTCACCTATTAGTCTCCACTTATAATATTGGTGAGTTCTTAATCTACTTATTTACATCTCACAATCAGTCGTAAATAGTTAATATTTTGGCAGATAATTTCCATTTAATAACTATTTTAATTACAGAAATATTGTTGTTACAAAATAAATATCAAACGCGACATAACCATCTGGGTTGGCACTGTTAAGTCCTAAATAGGCCGGACTAAAAGCTGCTAAAAATATCATGCAAAATGTAAAGTCGTATCGTATAAATTCAGAAATACGAGTCTAATTTCGATCTAATAATGTTCGGTTCCATAATGATAAAATTATTTCACAACCTGTTACAGTATGTTTGGAAGTTAATGACTAATCTACACAGAATGGATGAAACGTTCTATTCGAGTATTATAAATTAGTGTTCGAGATTAAAAAGGAGATATTGTCAAGATTGTGTCAAGTCTCAGTAGGCGAATATATTTCTAGAGGGGTCTAGAAGTTGCTGTCGTAGTCGGAGCGGCGGCGCGAGTAGTGCGAGCGCGGGTACTCGCCCGTGTAACCGTACACCTGGGAGCCGCCGCCCGTCTGCCCGTACAGCTGCGACCCACCGCCGTATCTGTCGACACAACACATATTCATTAACATACATAATACGTCCCTGCATTCAGAACTCGTCAACCTTACAGCCAGCCACCAAATTTCCGTAAAAAATGCAGTAGAAGTTTCCATGTAACGTGTTATACTTTTACAGCGCGGAAAATCCGCCAGTGTGAATACGCTGTTACGGAAAAGTTTGTAACGAGGGTAAGCCGTTGTCTCTAGCGTATTTTATGTAAACTTGAAGGAACGATACAAAATTTTACAGTTCAGGACGTTATACGCTAAACTCAGCTCGCACCTGCCAAGTGTTTGATGTGAGTTTCGAAAATTACTTAGTTTCAACCACTTTCTGCAAAATATGTAAGACGAGCTTTTCGTTCTCAGCTCTAAATAAAAGTTCGTACCCATATGCATTTCCGACGGGCCCGTAGATCTGCGAGCCTCGTCCGGAGTCTGGCGTGTAATGCTGCATGTATTTTTGGAGCTGCGGTGTCCACTCAGACCGCCACGAATCACCAGGGTTAGGGTAAGCCAATTGCTCGATGAAGGCAGTTGACATACGCTAGACAAATAACAACAAAGAAATAGAATTAGAAATAAATTGAGACAGGAATAAATAAATGTGAAACATTACAGAAAATTTACCTTTCCCGAAGGAAGATATGGTAATTCGCGTTCTTTCAGTTGATGCACGTCATCAAAGCCTCCCATGTGACTTTTATCCAAATCCCGAAGCATTTCCTCGCTAAGAGGTATTGGTTGTTTCGCTTTAGCACTCTTCTGTCGATTGACCAACTGAAAAATAAAAACGATTTTGTTATTGCTTGTTAAATCCTAAAAAGTTTGATGTATTTATATAAAATGGTTATGATTTTAATACTTACTACTGTAACTCCAAATATGACAACGAACAGAAGAGAAGCTAAGGCGATTACAATTACAGCAATGCCCCATTGAGGCAAGAATGACTCTTCATCGGGAACCACAGGGGTTGGTGCCTCGCGCTTGGGTAGAACTATAAAAAAAAGCTCATTAAGTAAATGTTCACGTAATTTATACAAAATAATATGAATATTGTATACTACCTATGAATTCAGTGTATGCAGGATCCATCACAAACTTTCCGATTTCTAATTTCCCAGCTGACTTATCAATTGTCTTAGTCATTTTCTCGTTACTCTTTTTCATCCTTTCTTCATCAGGTTGATCACCCAACATAACATCAGGATCAAAATCTTCATCTTTGGGTTCCTCTGTAATTGTTTCAACCACGGATCCAGGCTTTGCGTCATGGAGAGATTTGTGGAACATTTTTTTTAGATCCAAGGTGTCGACCCTTTCTTCTACCTCTTTAAGTTCAATAAAGTAGTCAACGAGAACGGAGCCTTCACTAAAACCATCGATTCTTATGCCTTTGTACCATTTTTGGAGATAGTCCGATTTAGAATAGACGGAATTCAACTGCAATATAAAACGGGGATTTATTTTTATCAAATAACTTACAAAGTTTATCTTAAAATAACAGCATTGCTATGAAATTACAGAATATTAACAAACCTCTTCTTTCACATCTTTGGCTAGTCGTTTCCATTCTTCTGTATTGTGATCTAATAATTCGGGTATCCACTTAACTCCTGAAAAAAATGAATCGATTGTGAGTTTGAAATGTAAGAAACATCTCGTAATTTCAAAAGTCAATTCAATTAGTTAATTACAATTACCTGACACAATTTTTATAGTAGCAGCGATATCACACTCTTTCCTACACAGGCCAGGAGTGGTCGGTAGCGGCGGTACCGGTGTGGTCGTTGTCGTGGTCGTGCTTCGTCGAGTCGTTGCTTCAGTACTAAATTCTGGCATTGGGCTGGTAGCGGTAGCATTTCTTTGAGCTTCTAGAAGTTTCTCTATCGAAAATGGTGTTGTAGATGGTGATGGCCAACCGGTGAATTCAGTTGAAGCCCTAGGAATAGCAAAAAAAATGTTATAAATTAAGTAAATCACAAAATTATAAGCTTCAAGTCAAATAATTTTAATTGGTGTAGTAATAGTACCTTGTAGGCCAACCCTTTTGTATTTTTGGCGTGACTGGAACAGGGCCCAATGGCTTAGGAGTTGTTGTTTTCCTATTAACTTTACCGCCAGGTCTTGAAGGGAATACTAGTTTTATAGGACCTTTAGTTGTACTACTTGGTGATGGCGGTTCGTCAACGGTTTCGTTCAATTTAAATCCAGGTGGCAAAAGACTTGAAATGTCTGCAACTTTGATGTTTAATAGAGGACTTTCCGCAGATTCCTTTTCTGTTTCATTCAATTTAAATCCTGGTGGTAATAACGCTGAAACATCCACTGGTATAGCGTTAGCTGGTAACTTCAAATCAACTTTAGGTTTTTCCGTTGTTGTTGTGTTCAGTTTAAAATCTTTTGGTAGCAATGCTGAAATATCAACTTCTTGCACTTTATCTAATATACCAGATTTCGATGTTGATTTTACCTCAGTAGACTCTGTACTCGGGGGTTTATAGTTTGCTGGTAACAGTTTACTTAAGTCATCTTTTTGTAGTTTTTTGACAAGGTCTTCTTGGGGTTTGTTTTCTTTAGGCTTATATTCTTTTGGTAGCAATGATTTGAAATCTAAAACAATAACTTTATTTTTTGTGCTTATGCCAGACGATCGACCTTGTGTTCCATTAATGATGGGAATCTCACTAGATGGCTCCGGGGCACTAGTAGTAGTTGTAGTGGTAGTGGTTGTAGTGCTTGTTCGTTTGTCTTTGAATGAAAGTCTGGGTTTATAACCAGAAGGCAATAGCGCGGCTACATCATCCATGACAGTTACCAGAAAAGGCTTCTTCCTCGGCTTGGGTGTTGTAGATGTAGTAACACGATGAGCGAATTTTTTAATTTGTACTGGTAAAGGATCTGGAGATGATCGTTCTGTAACTGATGCAGCCGTCGTGCTCTTCAAAGTAAAAACTTTTATCGGACCCGGAGTTGTCGTTGTAGTTGTAGTGGTCGTAGTTGTTGTTGTTGTTGTGGTACTCTCAGTAGTAGATTCCGTTATTAGTTCTATATTTTTATTTTCATTATTTAATGATCCAGATAACACAGCACTCGACAACTCTGACTGAATACTATCCAGTTTATCGTTAATATTTTCCGTCGATGATGGTGTACTAATTAGGCCATTCGTTTCTTGCCTCGGGTCTTTTGTCACAGACTCCTCGTCTTCTTCTTCACTGTCTTCCGCCAAAACTTGTTTCTTTTCTTCTTGTTCTACTGTTGGGAAGGGTAAAAATCGAGCGCCTGATACACTTCTACTGGTCTGAACTGAAGCGACTACAATCCAATTCTCAGTTGTGACTGGCACAGATGCATCAGTCATTGGGCTACTAGTCGATGAAGTAGTTTGGGGAGTTGAACTGAGTTTGGTAGTACTTGGTGCAAAAGTTACGTCTGGAATTGATATTGTACCATTAACTACACTCTTTGTGGTAACCACAGAAACTACTTCTTGTCCCAAAATTGACGGTGTTTCTATTGATGTTACATCATCTTCATCTGAAGCAGGTGCACTATTGTCTGTAGCAGATGATTCTGTCTCCTGTTGATGATGGTCTTTGTCGTCATTATTTTTGTGTTCAGTTTGATCTATTATGGTAGTATCCACAAAATGTTTAAAATTGTCGTCTTTAACCATCGTCTTTTCTGGTGTCATCACTAGTACATCGAAAGATTCTGTAGTATTGGTTTTAGCAAGTTCTGTGTGTCTTTCGGGTTCGTCTGTTGTATCGTATTCCTCATCGTAAATGTCAGTAACATGTTCTGTAGAGTGAGGTTCTTGGGTGGCATGTTTCACTTCAGAGCTTTCAGCGTCGTCATAATATTCCACATATTCTCCTTCATCCTCGCCTTCATCTTTTTCATGATCTTCGTCAGAGTGAATACTGCTTTCAGTAGTTGTTGTTGAAGTGGTAGTACTGCTACTAGTCGTTACAGCAGATTGACGTTTCGGATAATTGTCAGCATTCATGGAACTTGCATCCGGTTTGCTATCGTCAGCAGATTCCGTTTGATTAGATTTAATGACTTGCACGTCAAACGAACCCTGAGTATTTTTCATTAGCTCCCTGAATGAACTAATATCGCTTATGTCATCTTCAAGTAAAGGTTCTATCTCTAGGAGACCCTTATATTCCGTGGAAGAACTGTGGTATAAGTTAGCCTTTGTTTTGGGAGTATTGAAGTGGTTATTTCTGCTAAATGCTGGGTTATTTGGTATATTTTGAGAATTCGTATTTTCATCCAATGAAGGAGAGTCTAATTGTGTGAATCTTGGAGTATTAGGCTTAACATTCAGTCTTTGTTTGATTGCAAGTTTATGAGGATTGTAAGTGGTCACCTTGTGATGATCAAATAAGTCTTGATTATCGTTTTCAATATCTTCATCATGTGGAATGTGACCGCTCTGTCCATTGCTCTTTAAGCTGTTACCATCAAATGGTATATTTTTAAATCTGTTATTTTGCAAGTAGTCAATATCTGGATTATTTAAAGTAATTTGGCCTAAAAATGTTTCTGGTTTTGAAGGATCGTTTTGGTAAGCTACAGAGTGTATTTGTGACACATCAGGCCTTTTAGTTGAAGCTGGATGAACCAATTGAAAATTATAAGGCAGTGCTGGCCTGAATCTTTGTCGTTGCGGGGTAAATTCGGGTTGGTTTACATAATATTGTGTCCCAGCTTGACTTCTTCCCGTCGGTAATTGAAAAGGTGATGGATTTTGATTGTAGTTAGGGCTAGGAAACCTGGCTTGACCATCGTTATAGAGTGGTTGTTGAGCAGTCGGCGCAACTCTGTAGTTGTCCCCATGTTCAAAAAATGAAGATGGGCGAGTGTTCGGAAATAAAGGAGGTTGAACTTGAGCAAAACTTTTTTCTACCGGAGAAAAGTAAAAGTGGTTTTCATCTGAAACAAGAAAAAAATATATATTAATAAAAGGCTACTTATTTTCACTGTGGGTTTAAAATATATTTGAAGAAAAAACTAACTACTTGGTTGCTAATATTAGGAAGTTTTATCATGATCAATAGCGCTTGGCGGGATGAATATAAAAATATTTCGTGATGCAAAATACTATATTTCCAGTAATCATAAAACAATGTGGAGAATGTATCGGGTATTTCCTCGGAATGCAGATGTGGTGACGGGTGGTAGAGAGAATGTAAATCTTTGGCGTAATATTTTATACCGCTTTGTTTAGTATTTCAACTATACATAGGCATGATTAAAGTCGGAAAATCCGAATAATATTCAGTCTCCTCAAAAATATCCCCAAATAAAAATTACATTCAGGCCTTGATACATGATGCAATGTTTAGACATCAAAAACACAGACTCATTGTATCATAACGCAACACTTTAAATGAAGAGTTAGTTGTGACGCAAAGTATACGCGAATATTTCACACGTTACGCGAATCGTGAACGTTACACGCGTACGTAATTTATGAACGGTACCGGCTTTGATGTACGGCTCAATTTTATGGAAATTAACAGCATTTTGTTAAAAGCCACTCCGTTCTGCTTTGTATGCATTATGTAGTGGGTCGAACCACAAATTCTTTTTTATTAATAAGTTCTGCGTCTGTCTTTTTAGGGATCCATACCCAAAGGGTAAAACATTACTAAGACCTATGTCTGCCCGTTCGCTGTCTGACCGTCTATCACTAGGTTGTATGAGTAAATTTGAAATTTTCCGATGTGACGTAGTATTTCTGTTGAATACTAAAAAACTTTATTTTAATTTAAGACGGCTCACATACAAAAAATCTACGGAAACCTTCGTGCGCAAGTCCAACTCGCACTTGGACGGTAATTTTATTTGAAAAATGTTTTAAGAACACAGCTCAAGTTACTGACAAAGTTTTCAAAATATTTCTTAACTCATGCTCTATCAGATCGTATTGAATGATACATCCCAAACCGCAAGGAACGATAATAAACAACATTATTAATAAAAACAAGTGAAAAGTAATCCTATTATTCGTCCATAAAGCAAGTTAGTGTACGAAACAACTCCTCACTTGTGGGGAACTGGGAAAAACAATATCGTAATGGATTCGGGAGTTTGTTTTGCATGAATTTTTGTTCTAGTCCGGTTTAATGTAATTTTGTTAGTGAGTACTACCCATTCCCGTATAGCGAAAGCAATTTGAAATGGGTTTGGTGCATCAATCACAATTATCATCTTCAGTATTCATCTTTAGTACTACTACTACTAGTTTATAGTCGTTTTGTAGAACCATTTTCCTTGAAACAAATATGCTTGTTACGATTTAAAGAAACGACCATTATTCATCATCATCTCCTTTGGGCTATTAGCGGTCTTATCATAATGGTGCTATCTACATGAGCTATACGTAGGTGCTTGTGTATTTTTATACTTATACCCTCAAAAGTATTAAAATGCTATATTGCATTAGTATGTGTTTGACTCGTCAGTTCAATGACAGGAGGATGAGGTAATTACATTAATTTCTTAAAATTAATATAATATTATTATTTATAGAATAATAATGTGCTTAGATAATATATTAGTAATTCTAGACTTTCAGTTGAGGTAACAAATCTGTCTACCAA
>JAKRBP010001493.1:37975-48695 GCA_022398575.1 Heliothis subflexa | reverse complement strand
CCAAGAAGGAACTCGGTGGGTTTTAGTCATTAAAAGTCTGGCACTCTCATTCTGAGATCTGAAAAACTTCAGGTGACCCTTCCCGCTGTGGATGCAGCGTAAGAGATCACCTGATAATTTCCCATGGAAAAAATATGTTCCTATTAATTTGTTAGCATTTACAAAAGAGTACATAATACATCATATTCTATAAGCAAGCAGCCTTATTTTCCAACACAAAATTAGTCTGTAGAACAAAGTGTCCCACATAATAAGCGTCTCCCACAATTTCTCCTCACAGTTTTATGAACCCTTTAGAGATAAGCGAGGAGGATGGAGAACTAAGAGGCTGTTCTTAAAATTAATTAATCCATCTAGATAAGGAGGATCCGGGCGGGACAGCTGAAGAATATTAATTCGTGGAACAATGTCCTGTGTGATGTGTGTGAGGGAGATACGCTGACTTGTTGCTTGGAAGTAAGACGATTTGTTTGGGTAATATATATGTACTTGGACTTTCTGACGACCGATACGACAGACGATACCACAGCCGACGGTGACATTCATATTAGACAACTTTTTAAAATCGTTCATTTTATTAACGTAAGTGCTATTTATTTGGTAAGTAAAATAAGTGGAACGTTATGCCAAATACCCATTTACATAAATATAGACTCATGTATTATTAATATTTAAGCAACTCATTCATAAAATTAAGATACAAATGATAAGTATATTAAAAACATTTTCAATAATAACGTAGTTGTATGAGGCTGATTGAACTACCAAATTGAATTGGAGTTGTATCGATAAATATATCGGCGGCCCAACATATTTTACTATCGTAGTGGATATTATTCCACACTTAAAAAGGGGTTGTCGAGATTGGTAGCCATGTTAAAATTACACACCGTTCTGGCTTCACAGTAATTTATTATCTTAATCGTAATTATTAAAGCTGACGCGTAATACCAACACTTTTTTAACATATTTCAAAATGCGCGCGTGGCGATATGGCACTCCGGTCTCATATAAATTATGGAGGAATCAGATTAGCGACCATCAATTACCAGCAAATGAGGTCCGAACTGTGAGGTTTTGTGTAATCTACGCGACGAGCGAAGCGAGCGGTCGGCGCGAGCGGTCGGAGCGAGCGGTAATACGCGGTGAGTGGTCAGGCGCGCCTTTCATTTACATAAACGATGAATCGCTATTGAAAGTTCAAGGTGAATTGTGGTCACCATTATTCGCTTAGTCTCGTATAATTGTGGATACGGATAGTTATTACTTTGTGAAGCTAAACTATGAAGAAGATTACGACTAATTTTGGAAATATAAATGCTGTAGGTATGGCAAAATAATGAAAAGGACATTTTTCTTGTAATTCTCTAAGTGAAATGCAAATGCCCAAAACTTACTTTTAACTTAAACCATCTGTTTTATGTTCTACTGAAAAATGAGGGTAAAATGTAGATAAAATAATAGGGCGGGTGGCGAGCCCTTTCATTGTCGGCTGGGCGGTGAACGAGGTATCCTTTTAATTTACTTTTTTCCGCTTTACACGTTATCCAAATGTACCAAGTGGTCATTACAAATAAATTAAAACGAAATTAACACTGTTATATAGATAACCACTTAACATAAAACCAGGTAATGATATTAACATTGTAAATGGAACACATTGAAACAAAACAATAAATGAATTGACTTTACAAATTCTACAGAGCAGACCGCTCTTTAGCAAATCAAACACAAATCCAGACAATGAAGACAGATTAGTGCACCTGATCGCACACCCTGACAAACAAAGATATATACACACTTCATGTAGATACACAGGAATGTAGAGAAACGGAGATACGGCTGTGCAATGTACGCATCATTAAGTTCTGAGTATTCAAAGCACATGGATATACTTTCAGTAGGTATAGGTCATTCTTTATACTGGGAAGAGCTCTAATTAATTAATCGTCATTAGTCATTACATACGAAACCTGTACTTGGCACTAAGCAAAAATAAACTAAAGGCCTCAGATAAAGTTAATAATGAAATATTTATCGTGGTTTAGATAGGTTTTTTTTCAACATTGTTCAAGGTTTAAGTATGTATAAAAAATAAAATTATTAAACTTTGTTTATATCGAAGCTTAAAATACTACACATACATACACATCCTGACAATCATACCAGAGGTACTCATCAAACGGCTTAAACTAATTGAAACAATGAAGAGGGTCTAACCTATCCTTATAGAAAAGGTGCTACATATACATGAACATACAGACACACCGACGCTCGACGTCGATACTCAGCACGCGTCACTGGGCACTAACTATTCGAACTGACGCGACGATAATACAAATTAGATGTGTATTTGTTTTGAATTAAGAGCTCATTGATTATGGACGGAACGGTGATTTGATTGACTGTCTCTTTATGTTTGATAATGTAGTTGAAAGCGGTAATAATATTGACAGTCAAATTAGTACTAGAATTTATTACTTACGAACCCTGAGTTTTGTGTAGACGACCAAATTAATACAAAAATACATTATGATATTGCACTCTGGTATCAAAATAAAAGCGTGACCTGTTTTTTGAAGCACAGTTCCATGACTAATAATTATTATGGTGCAATAAAACAGCTATGGTATAAATACATGGTTGTTATTTCGCACATAACAACAAATCCACGGCTGTGTCTAAAGAGGAACATTTTATTGCGAATGGCCGCACCTCAACCGGCACAGCTGAGCGCCACTTAAGAAAACCGTGCCTTCCTCTACTGTGGCCATAAGCCAGCCCATTACTTGCAGGATATTCCTGCTCAAGATTTTTATAAATTACCAGAATATACATCACAGCTCTAGTACTAGCTTTCAGTCGTACCTAAAAATTGCTCACCATTCGAACTGAAAATAAAGTCTAATCCTGCAATTTGTTATTTTACAAATTGGCAATTTGGGAGATCTCGGATTTTTTTTGCAACCGAGCAAAAAATAATCCTGGAAAGCCACTACAATGTACCTATAGAAAAATATATATTATATCATACATAGCAAATCATTGGTGATGCAAAGAAATTGTGACAAGAACAGACAGGAATATAACAATCAATAGACTGTCCTGAATTCTTTTCTCATCACACCAATCCTACACCCCATATTGGATAGCATTGCGTTGTTTACAAGATATTTACGTCTCGCCCTCCTCGGCTCTTTGACGAGCTAACCGTAAATACTCACCATTGTCAGGGCCGTTATTTCTGTAATGCGTTTGTTATTGTAAGGCCTACAGAGTATTTTTAGAAAAGGATTTGAACGAATCGGATTTCAGAGTTTCCTAGTCAAAGTATTCAATTTGAAGTGCTCGAACGTGCAAACAGGTTTAACTTGATCTACATACTTCTATTAAATAGTGTTGTAGGAGGTCGCATCTAATTCACTCGTGTTCAGCGTTGGATTTACATAGCTTAAGCGCCTTATTGACATAATCCAAACCAGGGTACATTTCATCCTTTACAACACCAGTATTAAGCCATTTTGAGTTATCAGTAATATACCAAAAGTCACAAACAGCCAATTAGCCGTTTGAAAAATAGCATTCCTTAATATTAAGTAGTCGCGCTGTATCATCAAGACTAAATGGACGTAGAATGCTTCCCCAGGGAGCTATCGTAGGCCCATTCCTAAAACGCGCTTAATGAATCACTGCCAGTTTCATTTTCTTTTTTATAGCTTTCGGGACCCCAAATTAGGCATAATGCTTGTCAGTCTAAGCTGTTTGTGCCATTATGTTTCAAGTGATATTGTGATTGGCATCAAAACTCTTATCTGAATTCGTGTGCATAATTAAACAGACTATCCCGATTTCGCAGGTTATTTTATTAAATTATCTGCGTCAACAGCCAAGGCTAATTCTAATATAAAATCCTATTTATGAAACGAGGTTCTCATAACCTAAGATTTTGTTACCAATAAACATTTTTACCACCGACCAATTGAGCGTAAGCTTTATATCTGAAAACGTCGCTTATTCTGGCAAATGCCCGACACTCGACAGCGTTCAGCGTAAGATCAACACGTTTCGCTCGTATTTCACCGACGGCCGACAGGTGGCGCCTCTTACCGCCATTTTTATGACATTACACATAATTTGTCACGTGTATTCCTTTGTTGTTCGAAGCTGGTGATATATCTGCGAAGTAGGGAAGGAATACAGGTACCCTGGCGCCTCGAGATAAAAAGTTTTTATCTTTATTTTCAAGCACTAGACTGTAATGGGAACACTTATCATTTTCCTTGGAATATTACACACGTAGGTAATTTATAGCAGTATCGCTAGATAAAGTTTTTATCGTAATGTTCCTTGGCATGATAAAATAAAAGCAGATGTCTAAACGAGCTGGCATTTTTTTGTGTTTCTTAGGTTTTATTTTCATGAGTTGCAAAAAGCTCCTTAGATCCTCAGAGCTCCGATTAGATATTGAAATGTACTGTGTTTATAAAAGTTTTGTTAGGCAACTTCCATTTTCTTTTATTGTCTTTGGCCAAAACTATGTAGTTTAACGGGTATCAGTGGCTACTACATTTAGTTATCCACAAAGCTAATCATCATCACTCTAGATAATTTATTAAAAAATAAATGACTGCAGCCGGCACTTACCCCAATTACCCTAATACCATTTTACCCTCTCTGGAAATATCTGAAACAAAACAAATAATCCGCAGAATGAACTGACAACGGAGACTCCAGTAATTATATCGTAAGGAGAGCTCTCGAAAAAAACTTGGCAAATTATTTGTGTAGCGTCAAAAGAAAGAATGACAGCAGATGATAGTAGCATCCCCTGGGTGAGGCCATTAATAAAGTTCAAAAACATTGTTTGTTGAGGATCGCCGCGATTTATCGTGGAACCTCCCTCGCTCCCACCCTTCGGTAAAAAAATGTTGTGAAGTGCGCCGCCGAGATTTAACGAGGTTCCGTATGGAAGCGAAAGGAGTGGCAATTGTCATTTTTATGCTATTTCCATAAAAAAGAGATTTTGAATAAAGTGCGCTGCGAATATAACTATATACAAACTAGGTAATTGGATAAAAAGGTTGTCGTCTAAAATTGTATTATACAAAATCTATTTCGAAATTAAAGTTTTCAAATATTATTCAAAGATTAAAAAACCAACGACGACGTTACTTTAATGTTAAAACAATAATAATGTTTGTTTTTCATTTTCTCAGTCAAGTAATGATAAACTTTTCACAAAGATCTCTAAGCCTGAAGTTTAATCTACTGCTTCCCAAGAAACAAAAGCTCTAGAAAATTAAACTTTCACAAAGGGGCTGCTTAAACAGAAACGTTTTAGGCCTCACAATAAAACAAATTAAGTACTGAAATCAGGCTCACTCGTAAACCTAGATTTGGGACCATTCTCGACATCTGGACCGACTAATGGGACGCTCTATTTCTCTATTTCAGCTGAATAATTGCTTCTTTGATATTTATTGAAGCGCGATTCGGATCATAGACTTAAAAACAAACAGAATCATTACCTGTCTGAATTCAAGAACTTGATTGAAAATTACATTTTCGTAATTGCATAGTCTAGAACCTTTCAAACATTTTGGAAATAAAAGTAAATAGTCTAAGTAAAAATGTTAGAATAACCCTCTATACTATACAAATACAGATAGACTTAAAATAAGACCTACGTAAATGAAAGTAGATTTGCACACTATGCTGAGTCCCAGAGGTCAGTTTGATTTACTCGGTCTTATCTTGACCTAACAACATAACGACATCTCCAACCTCAAATTGGTACCATTTCTTTAATGATAACTAGACTAGTAGGCAATTTTAATAGATTGTCTTGCTTCATGTTTGTGATCTCAGTATAATTTCAAAGGTTTTTCAATTCCTGAGGATCTCTGAAGCCGCGATGATCCATCCTAGTGGAGCTATCTCTTTACGCAAGCGCTCGTGAAAATTATTTCTCTAACGTTTTTCAGTTTTAATTTCGCAAAGTTTTCATAAACATTTTTTTTGTTATTACAGAATAAATTAATTAGTGTATATCCTGCGGGCGATTAGTATTCTTGAGGGCTAGACCGTTAAATTTTAATGAACTCTTTTAAAGATTATTTTTTATAGCTCACTTTATGGTCGTTTTTAATGGTGACGGGGGTACTTCGAAAAGCTACACCAATATTTATATGTATTTAAATAAATATTATTGAGAGAATTATCAGAATCTATTTTAGAGTACTTTCAAATTGTCTATCTGTATGTGCTTTGCCCATTGTCTAAACAAATAATTATGTATTCCAGACGTGTCTCATTAACTGATCGTAAAGTCTTCGTTATTAAGTACAAGAGATAGTTTTACTTGTTTATCTAACTACACATTGTTTATAAGATAGTAAAATACAACCCACTTGCTATTAATAACCTCGTAATATGACCACTATATAACCAAACCCTTTTTATCGTCGAAAAAACCGAAACATGCTCCAATATTATTATTATAAATAATATTTTATCTAATAATAAACGTTGGAGCAACGCAAAGAAGATCTTAATAAAATCCGTGTAATAAACGTGGAGCGACAGATTTACGGCGAACCGGTCCGGCCCCAGACCGGCGCGATCCGCTCCAATCCGGCTTAATCCGCCGGATCCGGGCCGGAGGCGATCTGGAGCTTTACTCCTTTGGGAGAGGCTCCGTAATAGCCGTAATAGACGGCCCTTAAACGTCCAGTTACAACATGACAGGACGAGTTTGCCTCGTAAATTATGTTGGGTAATTAGTTTTCGTGGCTATTTAATAATATATAAATCGTACACAGGTACGGTTTGTTGTCGACTCCCTAAACTGTCAACGCTTTACTTTATCGAGTTAGTTTGAGGATTTATTATATCTAAAGTGATTTTTGCCTTGATATAACAAGCAGAGTAAAATAATATTCTCTATCCTTTCACTGTCTGTAATAAATTCCGTGTGAAAACTTAGGCGATATCAATTGAAAGGTTTCACGTACTAGCAGTTATAGAACGTGGTACAAGTGCAGTGACGTGAGTGCACTTCGCCGAAGGAATACACTAGCAGCCACAGAATCTGGATGATCCTGAGATGTCAGATCGTATATTCTGTCTGCACAACGTCCACGATATGAATGGCGTTTGGATGTCGGTTTTAGCTTGTTCAATTTAATTTGTTCGATATGATTGATAGCTTGTATTACAAATCCAATCTATGATAAATATCTAATAGTTTTCTGCTATCACTTTTCTGTTAAAAAATTTAACGACAGAAAAATAAATAAGCTCTTAGGAATAGCCGCACGGATTGATTGATCGTAAGGCTAAGTAACTCTTGGCGCGATATGTATGGATTGTTATCCTGACATGACGAGTTCCTCCATGATTCGTAATTCTCGTTACATTGGTGGGTCCCGGTCATTTGAACATCTTTTGCTTTACTATTCAGATACTAATCAAAGAAAAAAAGTGTATTTACCACCTGTGCATTTAGAAATGCACCTTTCTATGCCTGCAACAACAATAAAATGAGATGTAATCAGGTACCTAAAGCAAACGGTTGCTCCTAGTGCTTCCAATTAGATAGCACGTAACAGACAGACGGACCGACGGAATGAGGGCGCCCTAATGGAGGTACATCGCAGCTCGTATTATTAACCAGTGTTCGGGCTTGACGGTACTTGCGAATTTCAGTTCTGATGCCAATTTATGTTTTTGTTGAAATCTTGATGGCACTCTTGAATAAGTGTGCTAACAAACATACAAGTGCTAATAATTATGGAACTCTACGCAATAATTAATCGAGGTTTATACAGTGAATGTAAAATATTTTAAATAAATTATGCTTTAAAATGCGAGATTAACTACTCGTACATACCTATAGTGAGAGAGAAGCGTATAAAGAGGGACTTGACATTTTCCCACAAATGTGAGAAGCTTTTGTGTTACCCCTATTTTGAAGAACCTTCATCAAAAACTAAACAAAACAACAACAGCATTTCATTATCTCTTCTCTTGTATAATTTTTGGTAACAATAACATTAATAAACCATCTCAACCCTTACAATGCAACTATTTAACCCTCCTGTAACACAAAAACCTTTGTGCCAAGTGCCCAGGGTCGCGTCGGTCAATGTGCCCCTGTAATGAGGAGTACCTGGCACTAAAAGTACCGATCATGTCACTCGGGGCGGGTCGGTACTTTAGGTAACATGTCTTCGTGTCATTATGGGGAGCTCGTATGTTATGCAGAGGATACGTGGTAAAGCGTTGTTTGTTAATTTAAAGGCTCGAATATAACTGTCATAGTAGCGAAAAATTTTGAAATTCATTTCATTATTTTAACGCATGATAAAGAAATATCATAACGCACACTAAAGCAGTGATAATAGTAATCTTTTTTAACAGTGTCAATTATTATTATTTTGGCTTTACCACAGCAAGTAAAATACTGCATGCTTTCATATTCACCTATCGTACGCGTACCGACGTACATACACAACATTTTAGAAAACATTTCCCCAACATATCATTACATATACCTACTACAGTGTAGGCAGTCGCACCACTGAGCGGCCGCAATTACAGGCAGGTGCAAATTAATGAACTGCCGCCGAACTAGGCCACGACCAGGACTCACCAATGTGTCAGTTTTACTGCACTCGGCAGATGTAGGGGTTAGGCAAGTAAGTCACGATTTCGCCCATACCTTTACGTTTGAACAGGGTAACGGTAACTTACTTAATTGATTTGTTGAATATTTATGGGTAACTAAGTACCAAAAGTAGACCGTTGTATCCCATTTTTAGGAGTTAACTATCTAAAATTATTATGATAGTTTAACAAATAGATTAAAACACAGATTTCGAATTTGTTACTTCAGAAAATAATTCTCAAAAGTTATCGAGCGTCTAGCGCCGGTGACCCATTACCCTTACTCAGCACCAATGACCCATAAACTCCATTAATACTTACTCGCTTAGTTACTGAATATTTTCGTCTATCTACATAAATCCATTAGATCGGTCGGTCTGTCATCACTAGCCATTACCAGTCCATTAGTAGATAATCATAAAGATCTTTGTGAATCTTTGATTTTATTTTTGTCAAATATTAATTAAATTTTCTTTCGCAATTTTACGGTAGAATTCTCCTTATGGAAATTCAGGACCAACATTTTATACTAGAAAGGTTCCATCACAATTTGCCTATCTGCCTGACTTAAATGGAACCCAGGATCTCCATTTTAAGCAACTACATAATATCACTCTACCAACACAACATCGCAAACGAACTAAAAAATATTGCAGAAGGGAATGATTTTACAAATGTATGCAATTTCTAGCAATTCCATTATTATTATTACGGAATAGAGTTATCTTCCTGCAGCAGTATGTCAGTTGATCTAAAGGTCGCGTGTTCCACCCGGGCTATTGTATTCACCCTCGCTACTAAGTAATACGTCACATCGTAGAGGGGCCCACGGGATTATTAGTAATGCATTTTACACATTGCAGCTACGGAAAAATATGAATAGGGTAAATGTAATGAAATTGCAATCTATAAGGGTGCAGCTATACATTTTTGGGGTATTTTATAATTTAGTCTACACCTTGTCCCTATTTACAGCTTAATAGGCAGTTTCACGTAATACACTATCGAGCAAATTAAATGGGTCAGTTTTTGTTACCAATGACGACAGCTGATCGTGACATTAACACATCCAATTACTAAAGTAGTAGACTGCTATTATGTTTGGACTTACGTTAAGAGAGAGGGGGCCATAAAAGTTACATTACTTAATTTTAATATGGAAGAATTGTGTTCGAAATTTAATTTTACTTTCATGTAAGCTCGACAGATGGCGTAGACTTAGTGAATTGTTCCCGCTTCTTATGGAGAAGAACAAACTTCTTCCATACAATATTTCTTTTTTAATTTGCTCTCTTCTGTTTTTCGATGGGGATTTTTTTTCTGTATAAGAATGGGAAGATTATCTACTTACACAATTTCGAAGCGTATTTCAGGTTTATGTTAAATACTTTTAAAATTAGAATAAAGTTTGGGATACTCAAGTACAGGTGCGTACATTTTTAATTTGAATACCTACAGAAGTCCACTGAGTGAAATGCCTGGACGTGATTGTTACTCAATGTACTGCATTTGTTTACCCTCAAACAGAACTTGAAGTATCAAGGTTGAAATTAAAACTGTGCTCCCAATTAAATTAGGCAGTAGATAAGTGGCACTCGCGCAGTAACTCGACTCCTGCTGAACTCTCCTGATGAATATTTACGAGCCATTACTGTAACTTCTCAGTGTCAAGTTGTCAATTTTTTGTAAATAAACAGAGGCTGCCGTTGCAAAACTTTTTAAATTAATTCAACAAAAAATATTGTAGACTCAGCGTGTTCTAACTGTAAAATATTTTAAATTAAGGTCAGTTTAACCCTTAGGCGATGGATTATTAACTCTTAAACTTAGTTTGTACTTTCAATGGTATTGTTAAGCTAACTTTGAAATTGAAGAATAAAAAATTAAGAAAAGTTGGCTTTGTTTCTTGAGTAAAATATTTTGTCGACTGTAATGATGATTACATCTATGACGTGAATGGTAATGAATTTGCCTAGTTTTATTCTTATACTTGTTGTGTATTTGGGAAATCAAAAATACAAAATTAAAATATCATAGAAGTAGAAAAAAAAAA
>JAKRBP010001489.1:356921-371657 GCA_022398575.1 Heliothis subflexa | reverse complement strand
TGTGGACGTAAAGTAATAAAATTTATCTCCAGTTTAGAACATTTATTGATGACATAATTACAAAATTAAGTTTAAAATAAAAGATTATTCATAAGACAAAATTATTAAATAAATGTTGAAAAGTTCTGAACTATATTTTGTCATTTCAATTTTATGAGATTTTTTATCAATGTTGTTATATTTGGGATAGGTATATAAAATATCTTTGAAAGTAGGTACCCAAGTCATAAGATTTTTCTTCAAACACTGGTTTCTATCTGTATTATATTATGGCGTTGACTAGGGTATACCTAATGCCCATAAAAGTCAAGTAAATGGTAGCAATTAAGATCTTTGAACCAAATAGTTTTTGATAGTTACTGGGTAAAATTTTGTACAACTGCATTAATTTTTCATGTAAAAAAAAAACATGGTAGGTATCCTTTCGGGACACCTCTAGATACTTTTGTTTTTGAATTTCAGATTTTAAAATCTATGGTAGTGGTATATCTATGTATTTATTATTTAGTATAATAATGGCCAGCTTCACAGGTTTAAAGTTCTAGATAGCTATCTGACAGATAGCATAGTAAAGTACCTAGTTAAAATTCTATAGCAGCTATCTAGAACTTTAATCAGGTACCTGTGAAACGGGCTGTAAATCTCCAAGATCTAAGTTGAGAAACTTACTCTGTACCGATATATTTATTAATCTCTCTAGTTTCTTAAATATTTAGGGATTAAAAATTATGATTTATTTATTATCAATTACTATCTTTATCTTTCAGTTAAGCATAATTGATACCTATAATAATCTAAGTCCAGTGATTATCTAAAATCTTTGTTGTTTATAATATTCTCTAATTAATAGTTACATTCGAATAAACGATTTATTTATTACATTATTTACAATAATTATAACATCTACATAAATTATTTAATTTAAAAAGATTCTAATATAAATAGTTATTTGGCACTAATATTAAAACAAACGGACTTTTTAAATTATATATTTTTAACAACTACCTACCTATCTACTTAGTATCAAGAGTTCGTAAATTAATAGGATTTTTTATTAAATATTAATATAATTTAATGTTGTGCTAATTTTTATTAGATACACACCAAAGGAAATCTCTTTGTTTTAATATTCGATAACATTCAGATAAAGTGTTTAAAAGTAACAATATTATATATCATATATAATCGCTTTATAAACTGTAGCACAAAAATAAAGTCAATATAAATAAATATGTTCTTTACACGAAATAAATATTATTTAACTAGTAAGTAGGTAAATAAACCATCAAATGGTAGATACATATCTCTTGCTTAAGCTCAGTAACATTTTAAGAAATATAAAACAAAAGTTCAATAACAGCGCATTTATATTTTATATCTCAATAAATTATAGGTAACATAGATAATAGATTATATATGTAATAAAATCATTCTTCTTTTTCAATATAATAGACATAGTATTTAATAACAGTGGCAAAATAATGACTAGTTTATTCAAAGGAACGTTCGCCAAGAGAACTTTTAAAGCTTAAATTAATACAATAAGAAGGAACATTTATAATAGGTTTTTTAAACGTTATTCAAATATAATATCAATTGTTGATTTTATTTGTGCACCATAAAACAACAAGACTAGAATATAAACATATATTTATAACTTAATACACTTAACAAATATTAGACTCTATTTTCTATATGCTAAGGTCTAAAGTATCTACGATAGACTTCTACATAGATAGGATAGAACTACGATAAGAGTAGATGAAATAGAAACAGTAGGTATTGATAGATACTGTGTGGCGCCTAATAATTTGGGGTTGTTTTCTTTATAATTCTAAGATATCTTTTCGATTATAAGATTCAACGAGTACTTCAGTTTTTCAGATCCGTATCTGTAAAAGTTTGCCCAAAATTATCCAGCGCCAAACAAAAACAGTCACACATTATTTTTCATTCATAGCAAAACACATATCACTTATTGCAGTACTAAGAAAATTACATAGCCAAAATCATCATCAAACAAAATAATGACGATCAGTAATTGACCGCTGACTGACTGCTGATCCAATATGTTCGAGTTCACATTCTCTCGTTCGTTATTATCTTTATGACTAATCTCTCTATCATTTTGGCCTCCATTCCCCGCATGCGCTCCTTGTCCTACATCATTATTACCTACACTATTTTCATTTTCACTTTGATTAACTTTACCCGCATTTCGATCACGTTTACTCTTATCTCGATCTTTACCCTTTTGTTCATTATGACTTTCTCTTAAAGCATCTTGCTTTACATCATTATTTACCTGCGAATTTTGAGCCGTATCTCGTATCACATATCTTTGATTTGGACCTCTTTGGAAGGCGTTGGACTGAGCGCGTCCGCTCGGCCAAGCGGATCAGAGTCTCTTGTGCGAGTCGGTGCTGGAACTCTTGAGGGAGCCGAAGCGTCGCGCCTGCGAGGTGGTGGGCGTGCTCTCGCGGTCCAGGCTCGCAGCGCGCAGGATCAGCCCTCGCGACTGACGGAGGGACGATTCTGGTCGCACCTGGAAAAGCAACATTTATGTAAGATACTGGCGACACTACTTAGCTTTAATAGGGTTTCTTTGACAGTGAAAGGAATTTGTATCAGAAGTATTTTATTGGAGGTATTGTTTGCCATATCATACCGGTTCTCCCACAGATGCAACACGCCTTTGCCTCGGCTCCCTTCCAGTTCTGCTAGTCTGTTCAGTGAATGAGGTTTCCAAAGATCTTTGTGAAGCATCACTGATAGACTGGGAGAGAAGGTGGGTAGTTGACGACGAGTTCGAGTCTTCGATGTTCGAGTATTCGTCTGGACTGTCATCTCGCTGAGGGGTATCCGATTCCTATAAAAGAAAGGTAAAATGCATAAAACAGCAGCTATTCTCTATGTCGATTATGTATTCTCTAAGTTGAGTAGTGATATTTTAACAGTATATACCTCTTCCAAATCTCGGAGGGTGGTTGGATACAGGTGCCGCCTGGCGTCCTCTCTCTCCTTCTCTCTTTCCCTTTTTTCGAGCTCATCTGCTAGCATCATGACCTCCCAATCACCTCCACTGCCAGGTAACGCTGTAATTAATTGATCACTTTATTTTGACATTGCTTTTAATAGAAAAAGTTATATTTGATTGTTCATTATTTAGGGTATACTTTGAAAAATAATTACGTAGTCTTTTATAGAATGTAAGATTTTTGCTTCAAAACATATTCTGTCAGTTTTCAAAATTGTAACAGGACATTACAGAAAACAAACAATTTTATAAAGGAGTTCACCTCTAATTGGGGACGAGCTACCGTGACTAGAGCTGCTGGCACGCCCTCTCCGGGAGTTGCTCTCCACAAACTCTTCAAACATCGGCGTGCGAGGTAATGACTCTGCATCGCTGCTAGATGAAGTTGAAGCCCTAGAAGATACAATGTAACCCAGATAAGTATTTATTCTTGTCCTTGGATTTTAAACGGGTGCACGTTGCTTGATGATAGAACTAAATAATTCCAATACGCTTACTATTAAAAGAGTGGCTGCAGTTGAAATTATAAGTTGGGATCCACTTACGCGTCACTCCAACTGCAATCACTGCCCATATCGAGGACGACGTCATTGCAGTTGTTGGTAGGTTTGTGTGTCGCAGTCCGATGGAAGAGTGACCCCAAACTAAACTTTCGATGCTGCCGTGGTCGACCTTCTGGAAAACAGATGCCTAACCATTTAAATAGAAATTAAGGCATCACAAAACGACCCATTGTTACGTGTAGCCTTTGTGAACATTGTGATATTGCATGCATTTTTGATAACGTAATCATAGCGGTAAAGACAAACAGTAAGCACTTTTAAGGTTGAAAGAGTATCGTGCATTTTCATCTAAAATGAAATCACGTTATTACGCCAATCGGAACAAAAGACTACACGATAGAGTTAAAAAGACACGCAAAACTAACTCCTTTCATTTTTGCCCGTGTGATGCATCCCAGTATCCACTGAAAGAGTCTTCTTGATCTTCGACTTGGTGTTGTCGAGGTGTGAACCGAAGAAGTGGAAGGTTCTTCGACCGGAGCGAAGACTGGATTGCTCGGGGCTTAGGAGAGAGCGGTCTTCCGATGTGGTGTGTGGAGACAACGGCCTGAAAGAGGGAGTGCTTCTGCGGTCTGTAGGTGAACTCTTTTGTATTTCTATCAAAGTTCAATGGTAATTAATTTGGGAAAAAAAATAGACCAAATTAGAAAAACTTAAATCAAATTAACCCTCGATTAATATACAAACAATGATTTATTTGAGCAAATATGTACTAATGTTTTTTTTATAAATCCTCTTACCTTGTTAAATCTTGCATCTCCATACTTTCTTGATCACTCTGATCTTCCCAAGATTTTCTCTGCCTTAACTTAGCCGCTCGTTTTCTCGAATACGTTCCAGCTTTACCATCTAGGTTCAGATCCAATCTCTTTGATTTGCTAACAGTCCACTGTTCTTTACTAGATGAAGTTTTGTCGGATTTTGAAAGTGATACAGCTAAACTTTGCAATTCTGCGTAAGATAACTTCGATAGTTCAATTCCTTCAGTTAATTCTCTTAGATTCTCTTCTGTGAGATCTTCAGCTGACAAAGTTTCTCTTGCTTCTGCATTTTCTCTTTCTGGTGATCTATCCTTTTCTGCTTCATCGGCGCTAGCTGTTGGTGGAGATGTTGCGAATACTGTGTCAAGTGAGTCACCTCTCTGAAACGTTCATGTAAGTTTAACAATATGGTCGAAATTGAAACCTTGTTTTAATTATTTTGTGCATGATTTTCATACCATAAATCCTTCTTCGGCGGCTGAAGCATCTTCACTTCCTGAGCTGCCACTTTTGGAAACAGGTTGACTGGAAGATGTTGTTTCTATTGATCCCATTGTTACTGTAGGTTCCTCCCCAGGTTGTTGCGAGGTAGGACTCATACCTGCCAGCCCTAGTTTTTCCAACTCTTGAATACGCTTTTGTAGCTGACTTATTATTTCATCCCGTTTTCGAACTTCATTTTCTAAACTATTGAACCTAAAATGAGACACATTTCAATTTATAGGTTTATTTTCGGTTAGATTTTAAAATAAATGTATAGAATTAGATAAAAAAGTATGACGATAATACCTTTCTTGAAATTTTCCTTGCACATCGTGCAGATGTCCTTGAATAACTTGCTTGATACCTAGTAGCACTTCTCCAAAATATTCCTGTTCTTCTAATGAGCCTGTCAATGAATACAAACCTTAGTCATTTATTAATTGACATTTTTTTGCAACACAAAAGAAGAAACAAAGTTGGTGTTAATATTTACCTCGCAATAATTTTCTTTGGTTGGCAACCGCTGATATCAACGTGAGCTTAGGTTTTTCTGAAGGCACTTTAATTTCTTCAGGTCTTAAAGATTTTAAATCTAGCATTGGGTCAATATTTTGCTGCAGTTCATACTCAGCTCTTATATTTAACCCATAGTCTTGAGTTACGTTTTCCTCTGCCGGTCTTGCTATTTGGTTATTTGGGCATTCAGGTGCTGTTATTTCAACATCAGGAGGAAACGGTGGAGATATTTGTGGTATCAGATCGACGCTCACCTCTGGCATCGTAAAAACATCATCATTTTGGATATCAGCTGGTGCACTTCCTGGGGGAGAGGGCAATGTGTGACGATGGAAGGTAACACTTTTGGCAAATTTTGAATGTCTCGCCGCATACCCTTCTAGCGTTGGTGCTCTAATTAATCTTTTTAATTCATTACTGCGTTCAGGACTTTCAGCAGGGGTGACATCCTCTGATAGTTTTTTTAATATAGATTTCAATTCTCTTCTTTCTAGTGTTTCGTTAGATTCGTGACTCCGGCAAGAGTCAATGGATTTCCTTTTGAATTTTCTTTTATCCATAGTGCTACCTTCAGAATGACTCCTAGTTAAAGTATCACATAGTAAATCTTCAGACGAGCTCGTACAATCTAAGCTTGAACTGCGTATTTTTACAACTTTTTCTAATTCTGCTAATTTTTGTCGTTCATTCAAAATCTTTAATTTTTTGACGAACGGTAGCCCCCCGTATTCTGGTGATAAATCATCTATTGACCTATATTTTTTGACTCTGGGCAATAGCATTCCCGGTGTCATATTAGATTTACTTTCCGCCGGCTTTGAGGCGTTAGTAACATTCTTCTTTGGAGATAAAGTTAACAAATCTACTGATTTCTCTTGGACGGGTTCCAAAGGGCCTGTTAAGCAAAGCTTAGGTTTATCTTTATCATTATCACTAGCGACTTCAACATTATTATTGTCTATTTTAACAAGCTCCGCCGTGGTAACTATAGGCACACATATATTTACAACTGCCTCTGCTATACCTTCTTCTTTTTTCTCACTATTCGAACTTATGCTTTCATCTCTTTTTTCTTCTAGACTAGTTTTGCTTTGACTTTTCGATTCTCCTAATATAGCTGCCTTTTTCAATTTAGTCCAAGGTTTTTTATTTTTAGGTTCTTCTTTAACTTCCGTGGCAGGCGGTGGCATAGGACTAATTTCTGCTGGAGTTTTCTCTATTGATGCAGATTTTGGTTTTTCTGTGGTGGAAGTATCAGTATCTTTTGGTCCACTTTGTAACAATTTTAGTTTATCTCGAAATGTTGAGCCTACGGCTTTAGCCGGGGACTTGATTTTGCTTACAACGGAATGTGGTATTGAAATTAAGTTGCTTTCTGTTTTTGGCGTGGGTTCAACCACCGCTGCTGGTTTCTCACTTATATCTTTATTGAGTGGTTGACATACTGCTGTTCCGTCACTCTGCACTTGTAATATTCTATCTCTAAAACTAACCTTGGGGCGAGACGTACCGTCACTTGATCCAGACGAATTTTTCCTAGATGTTTTAGTAGTCGGACTCTGGAGTTTGCCTGGGGAGCTAGACTCTGAACCTTTTCTAATTGGACTAAGAGTCTTTATCGTTGGACTTAACGGACTTTTGATAGAACTAGGGCTTATAGTATCGGAGCTGGAAGGTTGATTGCTCATAGTTGGAGTAAGCTGGTTTTTATCTCTTTCTTCCTTTGCTTTTAGTAAGAGTAACCTCTGAATGAGCGGCAAACCAGCTCCAATCACCTCAGGTTCGATATCTGGAGCTGAACTTGTTGAAGGAGTGGGTTGTGGTGTTAGCGAGAGTACTGAAGATGTTGAATGCCTTTGTTTTGCTACTTTTTCTTCGCGATCCTAGAAAATAAATACTTTTTAATGTAGTGTTATTTCCCAGATTAGATATTATTGTTGTTTTATCAGTACTTTACCTGTTTTTCTTTGAGAAGTTTTAATCGCGAAAGAAGTGGTAGACCGGCTCCGATAGGCGATATGCATTTCTCACCATCTTTGCTACCAGAAGTTGTTTCTCCGTTATTGTCCTGAAAGTAGAATTCATTACACATGGAACCTTTAGCATCATTAGACAATATAAATGTTTATCGTGTTTACTCACTTCTTGATTCTGTGGATGAGCAGAGTCATCGCTCTCCACTCTTGGCATTCTCCTCAACATCTTGCCTTCGATAGTGCCAGCTCTTTCAGCTCCAGCTAAAGTCTGTAGTTCTAATGATTCTCCAGACCTACGCCCTGCTCGAGATCTACTGCGAATGGCGTTGCGAATGCCCTGTAAAATGTATTATTATGTAAAACATGAAGAAACACTTAAACAGAACTATCACCTCGCTTCTTTAAATAAAATCTGTTAGTGTAATAATAAATGAACTCATACCTAACAATTTTAAGCGTTCGCTCTAGCATCACATTAAATTAAACACAAATGATGTTCCATTCCTCTTCTATCACGGTTGGTTATTAAAACCATTTATTACACAAACATGTTTGCTTCCAAATTTTGGCATTCAAATTCTAATAGATTGAAATATCTACTCGTATTTATAATTGAGCTTTGGTTCATTCGTTTTGCTAATGTTATTTTATGATTCATACGCTAACAAGTTGTTCAATGTGTGAAAATTGGAATTAAATTCTACATAACATCGCACGCATGTTTTCCCTGGGGGTTTAGCAACAGATAACGGCTTCATTATGTCGAATTTGCTTTACTAAACATAAACAGATTCTACTTATTCTAATATAAAGTTACATTCTCTCCAGGATTTTACGGATTTTTTTTTATTAAACGACACTTCACGGTGGCAACTTGTTTATTAGTTCACTTGCAACCATTATACCAACTTGCAATAAATTAAAACTCTCAATAACAAACAAAGTTATAAGTTTGTAAAAAAATGCTAAAAGTTTTATAACTCACCTTAACATCACTTCGTAACTTATGTACTATCCTTTTTGACGTACTGTCATCCCCAGACATCTTATCCGGACTTATCTCGCCTAGAACAGACATTTAATTAACATTTTGCTCCGTCAATATCGGAAATAAGATTTCTCATTAGCAAATTGTATGGCATTATGAACAAGTTATTTACATTTATTTCGCGTTATTGGTTTCGGGAATATTAATGTAAGTTTGTGATTAACTCCGAATGCCTGACCTTTTTGCTGAGTTAATTTCATTTCAAGCATCGTCCCTCGTAATTAATTTTACGGATATCAGAAAATGGCTTCTACTTATCGGTCTCTTTATTAAAAAAGTCCTTGTTTACTTCTGTATAATACAATATCTTGCCTTTCCTTATTACAAGCGTGCCCTTGTAGTTTCAAGGTGAATGGTAAATAAAAATCTAATAATTACCTACCTATTTTATTGTTCTCACCTTTGACTTTCTTCGATACTGTTTTAGCTTCTTGACGGGGCTTCCTTCCTAAAGTTTTTAATAGGTTCCTTATTTACAAACTCTACTTTAAATAAATACTTTTCTTTGTGTTTAAGGAAAGGGGAGTGTAAGAAATAATCAATGAACTACCAGAAATAGATTTTAGCTTCAGAAATTAGTGTTGGCTCACCCTCACTAGCTTCAAATTGTAGAATATGATTGCTGTTAGTTTTACCTTTGCATTTCTTCGACATATTTTTAGCTTCTTGCAGCCGCTTCCTTCCTAAAGTCTGCAGAATTTCTTGGGCCTCGGGGTAGTCCTTCATTGCTGCTAACACGTCTTCGCGAGACAGTGAGAAGAGTTCGGAGTACCCAACCGATCTGACGTCAGCTGTACGTCTAAAATAAAAAATATGAAACAAAATTGGGATTAAAACTGTGTCGAAAATAATTTTCATAAATTGAAAGTGGCAAAATAATTATACAGTACTTAAAAGATTGAAACGAAAGTACAATAAATTTTTAATTCAGAGCGAATACATATTCAGGAATCCACAATCCCCAGAATTGCAGTTACAGATTCACGAGAATTTATCTTTAAATTTTAAACTGTAGACAAAGGATTTATTCAATTTAATTTTAAAGTTACACAATTTAACGTCTACTTTTCTGCATGATTACGTTGTTAGAGATTCAATATTAAATCGCTTTCTGAAATAGATATTCAATCTTACTTGTTTAGTCCATCGAGGTTTAAAATCCCGATTTCTCCAAAGAAGTCCCCTGCTTTCATGGTAGTTAGCACGCGACCTTGTTCCGATATTACTTCAAGTATACCATCGGCTATTATGAACATTTCACGGGCGACTTCACCTGCATCAAAGTGGAAATTGTGTCATGAAGCTAGTCTTGCAACTTATAGTTGGTAGGTTGCTTTGTTGTATGGATTCAAGCAAATCTGTATATCTATTTAAATTACTACAGTTTGTGCTATTGAAATTCTTTAAGTCATTGTTGTTGATCTTTTGTAGGCTAATTTCATTTTGATTTGAATATCAAACAATGCTTCCACTAATTGCGTTTGTGTCTCTAATTAAAACCAACAAAATCTCAAATTAGTTTACGTTGATGACATTTTAATACCTCAACAGTTATCGAACTTCTAAAGGGCACCTCCCAACTCCTGAAATACCTTTTGATTTCCATGATTCGTTTCTATCAAAAGAGAAACGATTGGAATAGCTTCCCTTGTGCACGTAACACGGTTTTACGACTTACCTTTTCTACAAATGGAATCACCGGGAGTGAATATGTATGCTTTCATTTTCAACACGAGGTCGTGCAGGAATTCCGGTTGGCACTCTTGGAATATTGTCACCTGTGAAAACGTAATTAACTGTTCAAAAGTTAATTCTATCGCTCTCTTTTTACGGACTACGGTTTGTTCCATTTTGAGATACACTTTTGGAGCATAAGTGAATAGAGAATACTTTTACATTTAGGTTTCAAATTGAATTGTTGTGGTATTTGAATTTCTTCGTGTTTTAAAATGAATTTGTGGAATTGCTCAAGTGGTGAAGGTTGTATCCTATGCAATTAGTGCTAGAAGTAGGTTGTTAAGTCTCCAATAAGAAGTCACCATAAGTACGGGGTACAGTTAAAGGGTTCTAATTTAAATATTCAAGATGTCCAACTTGACACCCTTACTTCAAAGAGACATTTACGACTAGTAAAGTTTTATGAGAAACTATTCCATAGTGAACTACAAATTAAAGAATCGTGGAATGTTTGCTGACCTTCAGACGTCTCGTAGACAGAGATATAGGTCACCCCGGTGTTCGGTAGATAACTACTAGTAGACTAGTCTCTATAATTAAATACCCTCTTTCATGTCTTGCTACTCTAATAAAGGAGTCCGGTTTTCAAATTCGCAACAATTTTACAACCTACAAGTACTTTGCAAAGAACTCTTGTCTCATTTATGATTGTTAGGTAGGCTTTATAATTTCACCATAGTATTCGTATGGTGGATTATGAAGCACTTAAAAATTCACACTTTTTGTTTAAGGAGATATGTTCAAATCATACTGAAAAGCCCGTCACAACGAAACCTTTTTAGCCTTATTACAAAAATATCCATACCTTCTTCAGCACACTGAGATTGACGTGCAAAGCGAGTTCGGTCTTCAGCTTATCAGGTAAGAGTCCCAGTGCGGTATTGATGTCCCCTCCCCCCTGTATCCGCCCCCTGGACCAGGAGTAATCGTACCAGCGCAGCACGCGTCGCTTCATGCCACCTGGCACCTGTTAAATATATCACCTCGTTTGTATGGCTCGAGAATTTTTTGCTCCGGTGCTCTCTGAGTTTCCTTACAGATTATCTCTGAGGACATTTTTATTTAGAGCTACATTGAACATTTGGAGTGTTGCTATTTATATTCCTGATTATTGTACTTTTTGAGAGTATCTTAAACCGCTGTAAGGTAGTATAAACTAAAAATAGTGCAAAACAGTCACATGTTCGGAAAACATACACTACGTACTTATGTATTCCTTAATTTACACTTATGCAATTAGTTTTTAATGAAGGTGAGTGTTTATTAATTACGGAAGTGAGGCTTGAAGTCTCATCTATCTTTCTTAGCTGCGACTAACATAGTGTAAGAAGCATTTTAGTTCACGACAGACTCTCTTACTCACTACCACCGTACTTACCTTATGGTGTCTCATATAAGTTTTAGCGCCATCCAGCAGTCTCTCAAACTCGAGCCTGTTGGCGTTTCTATTGGTGATCACATTGCCGACCTGCCCCACTATAGTGGCGAATATGAATACGCCAATCAGATAGCTCACTATTGTGAAAACGTACCTGGAAATTACAACATATAAGGCCAAAGCTGAGTAATTAAATCACACTTTATTACAAAGAATTTAATCTCTATGTACTTAAAAACGTTTTCAATCAAAATTAAATTGAGGTGTCGAAAAACCAAAGACAGTGTTGCTACATTAAAATAATAAAAGACAGATTACGGAAACCAAAAACTATTCAACAACCATCTACAATGAAGTTTAACAACTAAAACAAACAAACAAAATATAAATAGTGCAAAGTTTTCGAACAGTTGCGATAATACAAAACACCCCAAAAGCAATAATAACGGACAAAATAAGCGATACGTATCACAAAATGGCGGAATCAGTGAAGGCTGTTCGAAAACTTTCTAAAACTCGTTGTACGACATCGATGAGTGATTTAATAAATAAAAGTAACAAATAAAAGAAATACAGTTTATGATGGAGTAACTAGTCACATTTATAGTCGCCCGAAGTTAGTCGCTGCGAAGCGAACAGCCTCCAAATTTCTGCCGCCGCCATTTTTATTTTTATTACGCTCCACACTGGCTGTTTTCCTCCAACAAAATGTTTGAGACAGTGTTTATGTCGAATTAATGAACGGAGAAATTTATACATAGTGCGGTATTACAACCCACTGTGTGTTGTAGTGTGTTCAAGTGTCTCGCACCATTGCCGCCATATTTCTGGGACTAAGTAATATTCAAATATTTGTTTGTTCTACTAAAGCTCTAATAAATACGACATTCCTACTATAAATTTTGTGTGCTTTGCAAATAATTGTGTGCGAAAACTTCAGCAGTCTTTTTGCACATAGTGGTGAAGCTGTAAAATCCTTTCCGTGCAATAAAACGCGTTATTGCGTAGGTTTATATGTGCAATATGAGTCATTCTAACATTTTAATTTCCGTCCTTATTACCAATAAATAGTGGTTATATTCGCATGCAGTAAACACTGTCCACAAAACACATGTCGTAAGAAAACATTTGAAAGTTATATAAATTTATATTATATGAAAATGGTGGTGTAATTTATATAAAGTGTTTACGTTTTACGGAAGCCTGCGATTGGTCAGATCATAACGATGTTCTAAAAGTGTTTGTTCCATAAAATTATCATAACTGCCTTGTTATGCGGGCTCTTATTGAAGGAATTAGGTAGTCAAAATACTTTCATATAGGTATCCTGAAACGCTTCTTTGAGGTTAAGCACTTGGAATATCAACCGCAGTGCAATAAAAATATTAATTTAGGTAATATGTCACTTTGATTATTTGAACTAGGTACTAGTTCAAAGACCTTGTATCTAATGAAAAAGTCTCAATCAGCATGTTTTTTTTAAGTATCTAATGTACCCCTTTTACCCCGAAGTGTTATCCTTCGCTTTCTTCACAGATTACAGAGGGTGCTGAGATATTTCGAAACACAAAATTAATTGAAAGCTTAATCTAAGTCGCGGCTCAGTCTCACTTGCAAAGGGAAATTCACTTTAGAAAGAAAATGAGAAAACATTATGAAGACAGCGAACTTTATAAAATTTGGTTGAGTGGTTCTTCAAGGAAAAAAAGGGAGATATCCTTAATTATATCTATTATTTTATTCAAATTGAAACTTGATATTTGAAATATAAAACGATTGTTGTTTATCTTAATTAATTATATCAACTGGTGCCTGTGCCTACTAGACAGAGGCACCTGTTTTTAAAAGTCCGTGTTATTCGTATGCATGTCAAAAATCGAATTCCAACAAATTACAATACGACGATCTATTCGAAATTCAAACTGAAACAGCTTCACACGAAAGTTTACTGAACGCTTAGGGTTCGAATTTTACATAGACTTTTATGGAAAACAAAATACGCCGCAGACTAACAATATTTGGCGTTATTTTAACGAACATTAATTTGGACCAATGTTTTACGTCCAACATCGAAAATTCTTCTTCGAATTTTAGCCAGAATTTCGTTCAAGCTTGGCCCCAATGTTTGTGGTATGTCGAGCGTTAGGTTGTCTTGTCGGTTCTAACGTTAGCCGTCGAGAGGTATCGCTGTAATTAAAACTCGCTTTCTAACGAGACAGGGAAACACCGGGCTGGCTCGTGTTTTTTTTTAAGTCTTCCACTTACGACTTTTCACGGAATGTTGTTTTAGACATTTTGTAACGGCTTGTGCAGTAGAACGTTTTATCGATGTGGTGAATTTGCTCGTTAACGATAATTATACCTACAACGTTTGAATTTTAGTTAAACTACTTCAATTTAAAATTCGCTGAATACAAAATGCTTTTGTAATTGATTTATTAAGGCACTCTGTATAAACAAACTCAGCAGCAGTTAAAATAAATGCAGTATTAGAACAAATAAACAATTCTGACATCATGCCTTCAGAACGCATAATCTAGAATTTCATTGGACAAAACAATTTTCCAGTACACCGACTCGTGAAATGAACTAATTCAAACTTGTGCCGAAATGTGTATCAACTGTTAGTTGTGAAGTTGTGTGCAAATGAACTTCTGTCTTCAACAGTATCTGTGTTTTATTATATTTTCTGTGCCATTAAGCAATAAGCTGCAGCTGAAATTAACTGATGAAAAAAATTATTTACGTGTCCTTTTGGATGACGTTTTTTGAAGATAAATGCCAAAGTTTTGACGGTTTTAATTAACGTTTATCATACATGATAATGAATGAATTAAAATGTTTGGTTACTCGAATATTTTGCCTTGCATAAAAATATCTACCACCTTCCATCGTTTTTATGCTTAGAATTAAAATAACGTTACTTTTATTTCAAAGCTTGTCAATACTGCAAAAATATGTCTCATAAATCCCGTATTAAATGAGTCAGAAAAGTAATTCACTGCAGACTTTTCAACCATTTGAAAGCTTGAAGTATCAGCTATAATATCCATTTCACCTGGTCCATTCAATTTACGGCACTCACGTCTTTTAAAGAGCATTGAGAATTTAATAAATTTTCTCTTTAAAGACACCGTTATATACGTGGCTTCTAAATGCCATGTATTGGCTATGTGTCTTTTATAAACGCCCGCTGTCAACAACTGCTAAAATACCTCTGAGATTATTGGCCAGTAT
>JAKRBP010001485.1:176120-186146 GCA_022398575.1 Heliothis subflexa | reverse complement strand
AATAAGAATAAAACCGATTAAAAAGTGAAGGCGCGATGAAAAACATTTTTCAAATTTCAAATTCTGATTAAGAATGAGTATTTCTTTCACGTGTTCCTTATTCTACGTAACAATAAAAAAAATGTTTATCGATTCGTCAATATTCTCCGAAGTAAGTATTAGTTGGCTAAAATGGAACCAAAATATAATAGCACCGATGTTATTTCAATTCGACCTGTATTTTTGTTATTACGCAATTATTTTTTGTCCTGAAGGAATAAAACTGAATGTTTTTTTGTTCTTGTTATGTAAAATCAAATTATATAACTTACTGTAGAACTGTTTAGAATATCTATCTAGACATGTTCATCTCGTATTTATTGTAAGTTTATACTTTTGCTCAGTAATGGATATTATTAAAAATATTTGCTACGTTTTCTTTGTTCATTCATGAATTTTACTCTTTTCGGTTTTGAACTGAGTTTTAGTGTGACAAATGAAAAACACGTGCGTATCGAATATATCGCAATCGTTAATCTGTCCGAAACATTTGAACATGGCGTTAATCTGCTGACAGTTAAAATTAACCTTTGTTGATTCTACGTTTATGCAAGTGTCATAAAGTGGGCGAAAGCTTCGGGCGGTGTGACGTGATGCTGGGCCCTACGCGAGGATTAGAGAGGCAACACCTTGGTCGCTCGTGAGCGTTTCGAGGGCTTGTCAGCGCGGTTATAATTCTACTCCATACATCTACATTTAAACGGATTATGCTTGCGCTATTTGGTGATATAGATGTTGCCTAGTCATTAAAGTCCCCATTATTTTTTGTTTATACCACTTTAAAGTATTTTTTGTAGGTAAAATATCAATTTATTTGTAAAATTCTAAATAGGACAGAATCACCTGTATTTCTATTTTATATGAGTATCTTTCATGTTACCTATATTAATTTTCATTTAAATAAAGAAAAATAACTATGAATTATAGATTCAAAAATATTAGAGATTTTCATATCTTTATCTGGGTTTGCGACTAAAATTAAGGAACATTTTTATAATTTTGTCACAGGCAGCTCTCACTAAACGATTGAAAACGATTTTTATCTTCTAATTATTTCAAGGAGCCGGCAGGTTTGTGTAAAAAATCACCATTCATTAATCATGTCCTTTGTACGAATAAAATCGATTTAAGAAACAAAAGCACCAATTAAACAAAACGTAGCTAAGCACAAAAATAGCAGGTTGGCAACAAAGAGGCCGAAGCAAATTATCTTGCCAAATCTTTAAATATGAAGTCCAAGATATATGGTATGTCGCAGGAACCCAAAACAACCCTAATATTTTAAAGTTGGATCATCTGAGGCGGACTGCGGCAGCTATAAATTATCTATTAGGCGAACATCACTTGACGTGTCCACAATGGGCTAAGTTAACTTTTGTGCAACCGGGCTGAAGTCGGGGGCGAACAATGTGTCGGTACGAACCCTTCCTCACCTGCATTCCCACGATGCCTCCTGTAGAAAGTGCATCGATACCATGCATGCAAAAAAAAGTTTGCGCAAATAAAATTTCACGTCAAACATTCAAATTTTAACATAGGAAAGGGTCCGATTCGATTTGCTGTTTAAATAGAACATGTGAGGTCGCGTGGGAACTAACTACTGACAATGATTACCTCAGCTATTACAGTATTCACGGCATTGGGTTATTATGACTACCTTCGTACTTTTTTTCTTGAAGAATATAAACACCTAGCACGCATGAAGTCTATTGAAATTTTTTACTTCGCCTTTTGACCACGTTACCAGTTAGGTATTAAGTATATCGTTATAATATGTCATAATAATATACGGTACAATATATTAATTATGGTTTGAAGCAATAGAAAGAAAAATACCCCTCAGTATAATTGTCACATCGAATTTTCATAAATTTAAGAAACTATACTCATGAAGTCATAAAACGTTCATTTTGGGTTTTCCACGTAACCCATGGTAACCATAGATTACCTTACTGAAGAACAGATAGAGATCAGGCTACATACAAAATGCTAGGAACCTTTCAATACAAATTCATAGAATGCAAATAATAATGAAATCTCGTCAATCTACGCGAAGGGCACATATTCCCACGTGTTTCTGCTTAAGGTTCGGTAAAGGATCAGTGTGGCGCATCTGATCGAACAAAAACTGAAGGTCAGTATCGCAGGAGAAACTGCGGCGCTCTCGTATTGCACAGACCCTTTCACTCTCGACTATACCTGCGCTTTTTACTGTCTTCCCGGAATCGCCTCCGTTGAAGGGACCGACCACCAAATCAATGTGTGTCTCAAAGTTTTACGAGCATCATATTGATGAGATAAGGTTGTCGCATGATTTATAAAGTTTGGACGGCATCATTCGAGCGCTTTACTATGTGATAGAAATTAACTTATTTTAAGGTAACTGTGTACTTACCCGTAAGAAAAATAAGTCAATAAGAATTATAGGTGAGTTACCTCAAAATTAAATAATCGTTTAATATTAGGATTATTATTTAATTGTTTTCGTCTATGTTTCGTTACTTTAAATTGGTTTATTTGTTAATTTTACATACTTAATATAAAAAACGCTAGATACGAAATACGAATAGGATACGAAAGATTGAGAAACGTAGTTCAATGCGCCGAATGGGCTGTAATATTTCGCAAATTCTTCTTTTACGAATGAGCCTAAAATAAATCAAATGTATTGGGATGGTCACAAAAAGTCGGGTTAATTACTCGCCTTTGGGATACTCTTATGAAAGGATGTATCGTTTTTCACTAAGTATGCAGAAGATATCCATTTCTATCTCTTCTTTTGAATAACGAATTGAAAACATGTGTTTTGACCAAACCAAGAATATTGTGCAAGAAAACGGTCCGTAAAGAAACTGGCTAGGCTTTTTAAACGTGAATTAATTTAGCGAATTTGGAAAAAAAAACCGTAGGTATAATCAATAACAGTACAGTATTTAACTGCTACACAATAACTAGTCGTCGTAATTGTACGGATCGATGTGCTATTATCCAATAGTAACCGGTGGAGCTACTACGTTTGTAAGAATTACCTAGGTAATTCTATTTTTTTACGAGCGCCATCCTTACTTCTATGAACCTCGCATCATATTTTTATATGTGTAGGATCAAGTAAAGGGCTTAATTAATAAAAAAATAAAACATCTATTAGTTTCTAATTTTGATTAGTTTGCGCATTGCAGAATATTATTTTAATCGTCTTGCACAATTTGATTGTATTTTGTTGTGCTTAATGGAAATAGTTTTTGCGAGCAAATATACCTAAATCTCTCCTTTGTGCACAGGTAAGGATTATTTTTTTCTAGCCAAAATCTGAGCAAAAATAAGAATACATATCTTGTGTCATGGCAGTAAGGTCCAAATTTGAGTATTCTTAATGTAAAGATTTGTTACTTATAGATGCAGTATTGAAAATCGATATCGTAGTTTCGATCATTTATAACTCGCGTCTGAAGGGCAAACAAAACGAATGATAGAAAAAAATATCGGAATGCGTAACTGGAAGAGTGGAAATGAAGTATTATTGCAACACTTGCACTTTCGATGGCGTCTTTTGTCGGGTCGGATTGCGACCGGCTCCGGTTTCAAACCAATTGTTATCATACCTATACGAGGTTACATATGTGTCTCCTTATGTGATGTTTGGGATGCTCTATGTATTTTGTAATTGTAGTAATAAAAACAATATTTTAGTTGATCTTCATCCGGTGAATGAACGTTTTAAAATGTACAATCAACGATCATGGAGCGTAGCCACCAGAAACGAGAAGCAGCTATTGAGATGAGGGGCTATGTAAATAGGTTGAAAGCTGAAGATGCAACATAGGTTGCGCTGTATTAAGGTGGGATGTCTGAATTGCAACATTACATTTCCGTTTTACAACATAACAACCACAAACTCTTGCCAAAATTATGTGCAAAATTATGTTGGTACTTCAAATGATGTTTAACCAAATTTCTTTTAAATGTATTTTATTTGGTTTCGAGTGGATAATACTCGAGTGTTCTATTGAAGTTGTATTTCTAATTCGGCTTGTTAGTGCAGTCAGTGATGCTGTAAAGAACTTTGTCGGCATGTGTACAAGCCCTTCACAATAGTACATGAACGGGTGATTTCACACTCTAGTGGCCCCGAGTAACGCAAGCAAACTATCGCTCCGATGCACCGCGAGACCGCAGAAAATCGTAAGCAAACGAGAACTCACAATTGACAGCCTTAATACTTACATTTTTATAAAATGAAGAACTTCTATCAGAAGAAAGAGAATTCATGTTTTTCACTTACTCTCAGAATCTAAGTCCATCGTTCATTTGTATCTTAGATAGATATAGATAGATAGATAGATAGGGGTAGTTACTTTGAACTAATCATTTTGAAAGGATAATTTTGTTGAGATGACCCGTGAATCAATTAATTGTGTTAGTTTCTGTTTTGAATTGCACTGAATAATTATGATTAAAATTTCTGTTATTTGTCGAATTTTAACTATCAAGTCAAAACATATGCAAAACATTAACCAGTGAATGTTAAGAGAGAAGGTCACGACGTGTCTGGGTGGTGAATCGCACATCGCACGCGAAGACTTTCGCTCGCCTGCACTCGAGATCGCGCACACGTGCATATTATGCGTCTCAAAGGATTTTTTACAATAAAACATATGCCGCTTTTTGCTTAACCCACTTTAAGCTCGATTATAACCTTCTTACCTACATTTGCTCCGGTTTTTGTAGAAGTGAAGCCGCGCGAAATGTTACTTTTAAATGCTTTTAAACATTCCTATTGATAAAGGCCGCTTAAGGAAAAAATATAAAATTCTAATGTCGCCATTGTCCTATTTGTAACATGATACAAAATCATGCAAATATCAATACTTAGCATACATTTACGGCATCCTATTATTTCATAGATCAACTGTATGTAAAATATGGAACTATGGTCTGCTACCACACGTAAGCTTTGCGCTTTCCTGGAAATGACCATTTCAACATCAACAAAAGTTTCAGTAAAGAATAAATAATGTTTTCTCTTTTTAAGTGTAGTCGCTTCGCGGACCGTAGGTACCTCTTGGTGAGCCATCAAAAGATCACTTAAAACATTCTTTGATCTCAAATGTGGAGAAAAACATAGAAAGCATCTACCAATAAATAATTTTAAACCTTTAGATTGACAAAAGAATTATTTACGAGTATATTGAGAGCAATTTAAGTACCTAACAGGTTCATTAGTTGATCAGGGACGTGTATCAGTAGACAGAAGGGAATCGGAGTGTGAACAAAAACCGATGTGTGACGTGACGCAGTGGTTTTTGTTTATACATGGCTAAGTGTGGATGAGACGCCTCGCATATGGACCCGCAGGAAGAACTCGCGGAATATCGCTCATCTTTTGCTTGTGCAATAATAACAGGGCTGGCCCAATATTCGATTTACAGAAAATTATTTAATTTACATACTACGTGTGTTTTCAATAATATCCTTTTTATTATTGAAGTCTACGAGCTTGAATTGGTTGAGGTCAAGTTGCTTCTTCTAATTTATTTGAAGTACAAAGTTACGTTTTACTATGTTAGCGTGCAGAATCTCAATTATAAGATTGAGTTATTATTTTATAAATGGTATTTTTTTCTTTCGTGGTTACAATCGGAGCAAACAATATTTATTTGCAAGCATTAAATATGATGCAATATCAAACATGGGCATTGCATCAACCCTGGCGGGGTTGCGTCGTGTCCCACGGTTGGTGTAACCTGAGTCGGGTGTCCGTGGCTTCCGTCCGGCTTTTAGCGGAGTCTCATCGGTCACCGCGCCCCGCCCGCCCGCGCGCCGCCCATCCATCCTCGCACATATCTAATCAAACAATGTCTGGTGTGCGCTCGTACGCCCACGTACTCCGCGACACTCGGCCGGCTCTCACATTCCTGTGGAAGCACATAAAGGCATCAGACAGAATTAGCGCTGTGTAGGTGTCAGATAGGAAGCTGAGCGCGAGGTGGCCGGCGGGCGCGGGTGCGGACGCGGCGCCTCCTGGGGTCATTAATATTAATTAGGCGCGGTGGAGCCGCCGCTCAGGCTCAATGCGCGGCCTCTTTGCTTCTGACTCGCTGCGAAAATTAATTACTCGCAATCTTTATGTTCCAATTATAAAGGCCTTCGCAACAAATTAAATCTGTCCGGAGCAGGCATCTTTTGAGAGAGGTTTCACTCTCTTTGTGGGCTTGATAAATGTTCCTTTGCAAAAATTCTTTGAATTCAGCAAAAATGTAGATATTTGACTTAATACGTTGAAAAACGAATATCTGCGAAAACTTAAAAAGCAATTCAATTATAAAGTTTTAACAATAAGTCGGCAATCTTGCTGTAGAAGTTCGTTACTCAGTGAATGTGGACGTATGTAATTGTATGTTATTGGGTGCTCGACATGGGAATAAAAGCGAAACCGATTCTGAATTCCAGCTTTTGCATAAGTGTACCTATACGGCTTCCGCGTTCACCGAGCAAAAACTAAATCTCATAGAAAAAACTACAAGTTTCCCTTTCATCGTGAGGCAAATTATTTAACGGCCGTAACCGGATATCTTGCCGTGGCTCTTGGAAACAAAGCAAAAACCACCAACGTGTTATTACGCGAAACCAACATTTAATAAGGCTATTTTTTATTTTGCATTGGTTTTGGTTATCCATTAATTCGCTGTGAGCAAAAAATATTTGGGTGTACGCCTGCGTCGTATTTGAATAGTTGGTTGGCGCACTCATTGTTGTAGGAAGATGCGGAAATGGGATATTTTCTTTCTGAAGAAATATAATATTCTGTGGCTTTATTTTGACCTGATGCAAAAAAATTGCAACCAAGTGTAATCGTGTAATTTGTAATACTTGTATACACATCGAAGTGTACAAAACATACATAATACCCATATAGTTCTTTCTACTTCAGGAATTTTGGTACTTTCAATCCATGGTTATGTCATTGCATGATTATGCTAAATTCCAATTGTAAAGGTCAAATTGGAAGATAATTTTGTTTTAAATTAACTTATTTTTCAAATCAATCAAAATAAATGCTCGCAAAGATCATGCACGTGTTCAAGCGTTGCTAAAGTCCAACAATATATTTAATAGCTACCTACCTCGAACAAACTTGCATTGTCCTTTTATGATAAACTTCGACATTGATATAATTTTGAGTGACGTTCGCCCACACAATAGTAAATCTGTATTAAATGCTCTTTTGACACTAATGTTTTCTACGTAACATTCTATTCTGTGTTGTATTGGACAGGAAACGGTTATTAAAAACCTCAAAGGATCGAGATGTCAATTTTGTCGATACTTTTATAAAAAAGTGAAGTTAGATCTGAAACACTTTTTATGGTTGCGTGAAACACGCTTACGTGACTTAGGATCTTCGAAGCGAACAATTTGTTGCAAAATATTATTTTTGGGACTTGAGGACTAGTCTTCTACATTACAAAGTGAATCAAAAATGTTTATAATACAAATTCTGGTATAATTACACTCACTTAGAGTACTTAGAGTATCTACGCTTAAAAATCATAACGTTTAGGAGAAATTAAATTGTTGAGATTACTGCCTCAAAAAGACTGCACCAATATCTTAAAAATAAGATAATAGCTCTGGGAATTTGTTGTTCTCTATTAATTTGTTAGTAAAAAAACTAGAATCGATTTCCTGTCAACAACTGACCAAGCACAAGTGGCAGGAGATGTGAAGCTAAAGATTAATGAATCCACAATTAGATACGTCCGAATTGAAATGAAATTGGACTTTTGAGATCGGAAGTCGTTGAATGGTGCAGTATTGATGGATTGTTGCGAAAATGTTGAAAAAAGTGCGGCGTCCGCAAACTGTCCCGCAGCTGGCCTTCGATTTGAGTAATCCGATCAATATTTTTTACTTCGTTTTAATTTTTTTTACGATATCGGACGTCAATCACGTAGGTACGGTGTACTTCGACGAGTACCTACCAAAGTGCCACATATAAAATATCCACGTATGACGTTTTACTTTAAAAGAGAACTCATCCTTTTGACAAGTAGCGTGAAATGTAACGGAAGTAAAATCATGTTCACAGCTTTTCAAAAGGAGAGATTTCTAGAGTTGCAGCCACCAAATTGAAAATGGAAACGACATGTCTTTAACAGTCGTATTGTGTGTTGTATTGATTTGTGTATGAAATTCGACAAGAGGAGGGTTTGCGAGAGGTTACGCAAGGGCTGTTGTTGTGATTGCGTCAAAGGTGTTGTCAGCGGCAGGAGTGAGGGCTACTCGTAGGTCGGCTCTCCGCTGTCCGCTGACTGGGCTGCCAACTCTCACGGGTTACGAAAAATCAATTTGAAACAATCGCTTTAAGAAATTGAAAAATACGTATTTAGAATTTTTCACACATCTCAAATTTGAAAGCCATTCTCAGACTCGATATATTACATCCTATAAGGATAGACACAAACCCGGATACGACCTTAGCACCACGGGAAGCAAATTGCGTAGCTTACCCTATCAAACCTTCAGTGTATTTTGTTTTGGAATTTTAGGAAGGACTAGCTTTATAATAAGTCTTTTAGTATATAATTCCTTAAATAAAAATTAAATTATAAAATGGATTTTTAATATAAACTAGCTGGTTATTCGTGGACTAGTCCAAGAATGACTGTTTGACCCCAAACTTATACTTTTCGGCAAAAAACACTATATCAAAATGTAAAATTCTAATCTTATTAACAATGGGTAGTGTATATAATAATATCTTTTATGCGAGCTCGCACCTGGACGTTTTATTTGTTGTCCATGTCCACGGGTCAAAAAATATTCAATAGATACCGTCCAACGGATTCCCGTTACATAGTCGTTGCATAGGTCACTTTTTATCCATATTTTTTCGTAAAAAACGGCATGTGCTCACAAATTATGCATTTGGCTGCATCACAATAGCACGCGTCATGTCGTGTCGTGTGTGCTGGCACGAGTGCATCACAATTACATTTTTTAAAAATTGCTATTTGATGTCAAGCTAAGCACCTATTGTATTGTGTGGCGTTTTCGCACCGCATAAGATGATTTGCTTAAAGTTTCATCTTGTGAACTTTCCGCATTTTAGTCTTTGATAAATGTTTTGAATATGTTCGTTTTGTGTAAGAATATTCTTTTATGCTTTTAATCGATTTAGAATCGGTGACCTTTCTTTATAGGATTTGAATTATTAGTTTCCCGAACTGTGTCATGAATTTTAAGACGTTATAATCAAAAGTAAATGGTTGTTTACAAATCGTAAATTTTATTATTGTCGAGATATTTCACATGTTTTTCAAGGAAAAGGATAGATGGAATTATGAAACTTTGCTTATCGGATCAAGTATATGACATTTACTTTTTGTTAGTTTACTTTTAGGTTTATGGCTATCCCATTGATGATCAATACACAGATAAGCGACAGGACACGTCCGTTGTTTGCATCAAACAAAGATGGACGCGAACCTATCCAACGTTTGTACAGGGACATTACAAAAAATGTACGTCGATGTTATTTTTGAATTTGTGCAAGGCGTTTGACAGCGGACGAAGAGTCGTGTGATACAAAGGGTGACAGTTTCGACTGGAAGGAGTACGACGGGTCCACAAAAGGAGCCAGACATTTGAAAGACGTTATGAATGGGCTGAAAGAAGGAGTGATCGAGCAGTGACCGTCCGCCGGCCGTCCTCCGGCCGCCGCCGGACCGCCGCACAATGCCCGCGCGATACCATTAATCCTTTGTGAACGGGAAAATGCAAACATTTACAAATGAACGGTTTACATAATGTACACCTTCTTCCGATCACTGCGGATACTACCCGCGGATGAAATAGGTATCTATTGCGCTTAATTTAAATACATTGTAGGAATATTTCCCTATATATACATAATATTTTTTGTAAGTAGAGATAATTTTTGAATGACAGTGGCCCACCGGACACAACACCCGTCCGGTCGGAGGA
>JAKRBP010001485.1:57517-68856 GCA_022398575.1 Heliothis subflexa | reverse complement strand
TCCCTTATTAAGTACTGCGATTAAATAAACCAAACTAGTAAAGCAATAAGCAGATACATTTCATAAAGAAATATTCTAAAACTCAATCCAATCGCTGTTCTTTAAGGCCACAGACAAAAAATTTCCTTAATAACTTAAACTTTAGGGAATTCCCCTTTTAACAGTAGTCACTTGTGTGTTCGTATTATCAAGAACATAACACTCAATCAGTAATCCTATACCGCGTGAAACACAGTACACATATACATACCATTTATAGCTGTACCACAGATTAGGTACTTACTGTTGCACTTGAGAGCTACAATTTCACCTAAGTACAATAGTTATCTTATTGAAGCATTTATCTTACTGGGAAAGTTTTTGATTTCTTATAAAAGACAGGATACAAAACATACATATGCTTTGATATCAATTACTTACATTACAAAACGGCGTTATCTAAGCAGTTTCTCTTATGTCTCCCCATATTTGGCTACTGCCTTATTCGTAACAACGATAGGTTATTTAAGTTACTTTTTATGAGGAGATCTGGTCTGGCTATTGATAGTAATTTTAATCGAAGCTACAGCATAGCTTTCTATTAACATAAAGCGTTTAAAACCCTCCTGTAATGAATCGTAATTATTTGCTGACACGTACACAGCATTTGGACTGTATTTGACCGCAATCAGCGTACTGCAGTAAACTGCCGATACCGTAATAACGCTGCATGCGTTCATACCTCGCATAGTTTTGTAAGATGATGAAACACTAAAGTGAGTAGGTTTCAGTTAGTTGGTACAGTAAGCTTAGATTAGCTATTGAGGATGTAAAGCTGCCCTGATAACGCGGGGTCGCTGTCCTGATGCTAACATTATTGTTATAAAATTAGGCGACAAGATAGTGCGTATTAATTTTATAGTGAAACAATATTCTGGTTACAAATTCGTCTCTACATATTTTAGGAATGACATATTTAAAATCGGCTTCAGAACTTTAGTCAAAGTGTAAACCCTGTTTGCTAGGTTTAGCAGATAAGAGATGGGTGAAATTATTCTCCAAGTGTACCATTTTATCTAATGACTAATGAAAGTATTCTTGTGTCGCCAGCGGAATGCGACACGATGTACAGAGCCCTTTCTTTGGCTTCGGTCAACGACGCACAGTGAGGTAATGCGTCAAACGAGAATTTTATGATTACTCCCTTCCTTGCCACACCGTAAAGTCTGTGGATAATATTAGATCGCCATCCTGTTTGAAGTTTAGTTTACTCTTTGATACTAGAAAAAACTCTGGTTTACGAATTTATCTTTTTAATCGACTTACCCAGCACCTATGTGCCCCCTTTTTGTTAGAGGTTCTGTGAGTAATCGAGAGTTACCTAAATAGAATACTGAACCTCACGCTCAGAAGTAGTATGCTATAACAGTAACTAATTTTGTCACAAATTAAATAAAATGCTAAACACGTCCAGCAGCGAATGTACGGCAACAGTGAGATAATAGATCGGATCAGTAGCCAAGTGTTTATCTCGTGTGAACTTTGACATCATAACCGCCTTTTGAGAAATGAACCCTTATCGGCGGGGACGCGTTCATTCACAGCGTTAATGTTACGTTCTTTAGGATTGTTAACCGAATTCATGTTTATTTAATTACTTTTTTTTATAATAGGCCAATTTTTGACTTGATTTGAGGATCTATTTGGTAGACATCGGTTATAATGTTTTTGTTTCCATTATCCATTACCATTCAGCTTTCCATCTATCTCGTTCGTTAAACAATTTAATTCACCTTCTACTGTTATTCATTCTTTTTCTTTGGCCAGTCTGGTGTTCTTCTGGTCCACTCTTACCATTTCTTCCACTTCTGGTAACAACTGCTTCTGGTCGTCATCAAATACTGTGGTGCCTGAGAAACTGAATAAAATAAAGGAATTCCTTCTTTATACAAATGTCACGTCGATGTTATATACTTGTAAGTCTTCTATTTTATATAGAGGTATACATAGTCGCTTTTCGTTGTATCACGATCACGAGGTCTCATCGCGTGTGTAGGTATCGTATTGTCCTCAATGGCGATGTTTTTATAATTATACAAAGCGTTTCTAGTCTTGGCACTGATAAGAGGTTATCGTTGAAACTGTTGAAATTGTAACAAGTTATCTGAATAGTTAGGGGCCGCTAGCTATTAAATCCAACGCACCCGGTAATGACGTCATTTTATACTTATGTATGTACCCGAATTATAATTTATTTTGGAGTAACATTGGTTCTCTTGTAAAGATGTGGTCTTGGATTGTTGTTTATTTATCAGCTTTCAGCTCAAAAGGCAGAGCTTTTCAAAATGTACTTATTGAATTTCAGTAGATACGCAGTAAAAAATAACTCTGAACGTGTGTATTTTTAGCTCTCAGTAGTATTTTTATCAATGCTCCAGATGGCTTTTTCATCATCAAATGCATACTTAATATAACACCAAATCATGAGAAAAAACATACGTTACTTTTTGTCCCACTGCGGGAAGTACGAGTAGTTCCCTCGAGATGTGGCCGCGAGCCGCGTTCAATAGCAAGTATGTTGTAGCTTAAACATAGGTACTCACCTCGTAAGCCTAAGTTTCACGCAAAAACCAAATTTTAATGGTCATAAAGCTTTACGGTATGATATTTACCACCCCCTACAAAAACCTATTGGGCCGGTGATTCATAAAATGTCAAGCGTACGACCATACAATTTTTTACAAGCTTTTATTTTTTGTATAGCAGGTCGGTCTTGATTTCACCGCCACGTCCTTCAAGTTTTTGTGCGATTCCATGAAGAGGTAACAAATTGAATTACCATTAGATCTATTCGGCTCTATATTTATTGTCAATAAAACCTTTGTCGAAAGGTATTCAATAAACCAAAAAAGAATCTAAAGCACTGTTGAGAAACCGCAATGTTATTAATTAAGACTAAGTAAGTGCTAACAACAGTAGAGTTTCTAACTAGCATATATGCACTTGTTTCAAACCATCCACTATTAGGATATTGGTAGGTTAGGAGAAGCATAGATAGAGGATTTCTTTGCATTCACGTAAGATAGGTACTGGATTCGATAGAGCTTTTGATTAATCTGGAATTTGCGAATGTAAGTACCTCATTGAGGTTCTAATGAGGGCAACACAGATTTTTGCCAGTCTTGAATCTAATTACTGGTTTGGTTATGTGAACTATAGAGTAGCAACCTTTTCACAGTGTGGAGGCACACTGTAGAATTGGAGCGTACACAAATTCTCTTTTGTTCAGATCATTAAACAGCTCGTGGGGTCCTTTATTCGAGTTTATCGCTTTGTATGGGCATTGTGTAATTACATAAACTGTTAGGATTTATAGATCCTACTTTACCTTACAACCATTTAAAATTCCGTCTTCTTTAAGACAATACGTATCTTTGTGTTGTTTAGCTACTATGAATGAAGTGGTTTCTAACATCCAAATTACGTTTCAAAAATTATTATAAATCAGCAAAGAAACAATTAATACATTATTAAAATACATGCTGGTGTGCTTCTTTTTGGTCTGGGTGGTCGGGTCATTTAGATCGCGAATGTAGAGGTATTATCAGCGGCGGATGTGTAGGGCGGAAGGCCGGCTCTGACGAAGCGAGTGGCCGTATCGGACACAGCGTAAAATAACCAAAAGAATGTAATTCTCGCATGTTCATAAGTTATTGTTCATCATAAGCGCTTGGTTAGGCTCAAACAAAAAGGGGGTCTGCTATAAATGGATAAGCTAAAAAATCGTTGTTAGACAACGCTCAAAACTAAGTGTTCTTATTCTTAGGTGCTTTTCTTAATATTCAGTCGTCAGGTGAGATTACAAGGAAGCTTGTTGCCATAATAATGACCAAAACAAAAAGCGCATCCCGAAATGCTATGTTATTTTTGTTGCTTAGTGCCCGATTCGGAGAACGGCACGAGCGGGCGTGCGGGCGGGAGCGGTCGTCGCCTCGCACAGGGCCGCATTCTACATAGTACATACCAGTTTTTTTCTGAGTGAGCTTTTAGTTAAGCTCCAAACAAGAATAGTAGACGTTACTTAGCATCAAACATTCCCAAAAGTAGAAAGCAAAAATACTACGATTTAGGTTTTCTGTATAGGACTGGTGATAAATTAAACAATATGGATAGATCTTAATTTTTATAGTCGTAACTGCGTGATACTTTCGAATACACAGATAAAAAACCAATAAAATAGGATCAATTTTAACAAGACCCATTACTTAGTAGTTAGTTATACAGATTAATGCTGTTATAACTTTTATGCATTCAGCAATACTTGTTTGGTAGTCCAACTCCGGTCCTGTGTATGTAGGGCAGCGGGGTAGGCGGGGGGTGTGGGGCAGCGCGAGAGTGTCTCGGCCCAAAGCGGCAACCAGTGCAGTAAGCGGCGCGCGGAGAGCCCGGACCGCGCCATGGCTCTGCGCGCTTTGTTTATCTTCTCGGCGCTTATCGCCGGCGGCGCCGCTGTGTACAGCAGGGAGCGCGACCGCCTCCGCGCCGACCCCCGCCTTTACGATCGTTCGTGTGAACTAAGCTCCTGTTACCCGGCCACAGGCAACCTGCTTATTGGCCGTGAATCGAGACTCTTCGCATCCTCCACGTGCGGAGGAATGGGACGTGAACGTTACTGCATTGTGTCGCATTTGGAACCAAAAAAATGCTTTTGGTGTGACTCTACCAACAGCACCATACACAATCCTTATCTCAACCATCGCATTCAAAACATTATCTACAAATACTACCCGGGAACACGAACAAAATCCTGGTGGCAGTCTGAAAATGGCAAAGAAAATGTGACCGTGCAACTGAATATGGAGGCTGAATTTCATCTTACCCATTTGATAATACAATTCAAAACTTTTCGACCTGCGGCTATGTTGGTAGAGAGATCTTTTGACTTTGGAAAAACTTGGCGCGTGTATCGATACTTTGCCCACAATTGCGATGATTATTTCCCTGGTGTACCGAAGCACACGCAGCGCTCTTTGACTGAAGTGGTTTGTGAATCTCGTTATTCTGGCGTATCTCCATCAACAGAAGGTGAAGTGATATTCAGAGTTTTGCCACCAAATATAAATGTGACTAACCCTTACTCGGAAGAAGTGCAAAATTTATTACGTATGACCAATCTTCGAATCAATTTTACTAAACTGCATACTCTGGGTGATGATAAGCTGGATAATCGCGCTGAAATACAGGAGAAGTATTATTATTCCATTTATGAAATGACAGTTAGAGGTTCTTGTTCCTGTTATGGACATGCATCTCGTTGCTTACCAATGCCAGGAGTAGAATCGAAAAACAATATGGTACACGGACGCTGTGAATGTACGCATAATACACGTGGCTTAAATTGTGAATACTGTGAGGACTTTTACAACGACCTTCCATGGCAACCTGCTGTTGGCAAAACTTCCAATGCTTGTAAAAGGTGCACTTGCAATAATCATGCAACAACTTGTCATTTCGATCCTGCAGTTTACAACAAAACCGGCAAAATAAGTGGAGGCGTGTGTGATAACTGTCAGCATAATACTATGGGTGTAAACTGCGAACGTTGTAAACCGAAGTTTTATAAAGACCCTAATTTAGATATCCAGAGTCCGGATATATGTAAAGCTTGTGACTGCGATCCAGCAGGCTCAACAGATAAAGAAATACTCTGTGATGATGAAACAGATATTGCAAACAACAAAACTGCAGGGCGCTGTCTTTGCAAGAAATACGTTGACGGGCCGAGGTGTGATAGATGTAGTGAAGGGTATTGGAACTTTGATCCCCTTAATCCTGAGGGATGTGAGTCTTGTACTTGTAATAACCTAGGTACAGTAAACGAAAGGGGATGCGATGCAGAAACTGGAAAATGTTTCTGTAAACGACACGTTATTGGAAGAAATTGTGATCAGTGCTTACCCGAATTTTATGGTTTGTCAGACAGTGATGATGGTTGTCAACCTTGTGATTGCGACGTTGGTGGTTCGTTTGACCGGGATTGTGACGTGATAACAGGACAGTGTAAATGTCGACCGAATGTTTCTGGTCGCCGTTGTGATCAACCTATACAAAACTTCTTTGTTGGAGCACTTGATGCTATTGTTATTGAAGGCGAATCAAGTCAATGTGATTCTCAAATAGATGATAATGCTATCCAAAGTCAGCTGTGTCATGTTGTTATCAGGGAAAACTATCCAGATGGTAGGAAGGAGACTTGGACCGGGCCTGGTTTTATGAAACTACCTGAAAGTAGCACACTTGTTTTTATAGTTAATAACCTAGATACAACTATGAATTACAATGTATTAATAAGATATGAGCCGCAGTCACCTGTAAGTTGGGAAGAGGCGACCATATTAGTTAAAAGGCCATCACCGATTGATCCAAACTCCGCATGCGCCAACGTTCAACCAGAAGATGACACTTTATATACTACTCTGCCAGCAAATCAACGCAGTGTACTAGTAACCCCACCAGTATGCTTGGAGAAAAACAAGAAAACCGAAATTCGCATCTATTTAGGCCGTCAAGATGGAAGGTCTCCGAATTCAAGAGCATCAATATTGATTGATTCTATTGTTCTTATTCCTTCTTTCGATGACGTCCCATTTTTATCCAATGCTAGTAACAACCCAATGAGAGAAGAATTTGATAGGTTTAATTGTGGTGATCCCTATTATTACGACTTGAATAGAGAAAATGTTCCTGAAGTATGTAAAAAATATCATGCGAGTATAGGCTTTTACATCAGAAACGGATCTCAATCTTGTCAGTGTGACCCTACTGGATCCAAGAGCCATCAATGTGATCAATATACTGGTTATTGTCAATGTGTTGAAAATATAGTTGGGGCAAGATGTGATCGCTGCGCACCTGGAACATATGGATTCAGTAAGTTTGGTTGTAAGCGTTGTGACTGTAATAGTATAGGCTCTCTCGATAACTTCTGCGATGCAACAAGTGGACAATGTAAATGCAGAGCAAATACGTATGGGCGAGCATGTGACTTATGCCAGCCTGGCTATTTCAATTTTCCCAATTGTCAACAATGTGATTGTAATGGACACGCCATCGAATGTGACGATAAAACAGGAGCGTGTAGAGAATGCACAGATTACACTGAAGGACACCGTTGCGAAAGATGTATTGAAGGATACTATGGTGATCCTAGACTAGGCATTGATATACCTTGTAGACCATGTCCATGCCCTGGAGTTATAGGTGATCCCAATAAAAGCAGTCATGCAGATCGTTGTGAATTAGACCCGGAGACAAAGGATGTTGTCTGTGAATGTAAAGAAGGCTATGCTGGACCTCTGTGTGATGTCTGTGCTGACAACTATTATGGAGATCCAATAAAAGGAACTTGTGAACAATGCGAATGTAGTGAAAATATTGATATAACTAAACCTGGAAATTGTGATCCTTACACGGGCAAGTGTCTACAGTGCCTTCATAATACAGCAGGTGATCATTGCGAAGTGTGCGCTGAAGGATATTACGGAAATGCTTTAGAGAAGACATGTTATCCATGTAATTGTTCCGAATTGGGCACTAACTTTACAATAGGTAATTGTGACAGAAATACCGGCCAGTGCCCTTGTTTCAAAAATGTGATGGGCATTAATTGTGATCAATGTACTGAAAATCATTGGAGGATAGCATTAGGCACTGGTTGTGATCCTTGCGAATGTGATCCTATTGGATCATTATCACCACAATGCAATCCATACATAGGAAAATGTGATTGTAAACCAGGCCACGGAGGTAGACAGTGTGACCAGTGTCAAGAAAATCATTGGGGTATTCCAAGTGTTGAATGCTATGAATGCGATTGTGACTTATATGGCTCTGTATCACGCCAATGCATGCGAGAAAATGGCTCATGTATTTGTAAACCAGGTATAGGTGGATATAAATGCGACATGTGTGCTCGAGGGTATTTAGGTGAAGCACCAAGATGTTACGCGTGCGGCGAATGCTTCGACAATTGGGATCGACTGATCAACGACTTCCGTATACAAACAGAGTACGCTATTGGAAATGCTAGTAAAATCAAAGTTGTGGGAGCTACTGGAGCCTACACAAGAGACTTTGATGAAATGACCAAAAAACTTTCAGAAGTGGAAAATATGCTTGCTAGTGCAAAACAAGGACAGACGACAGTAAAAGATTTAATGTCCAATGTGACAAGCTTACAAAACCTTTTAGCCGAAGCGGACAAGAAAGTTAAAGATAGTAATGAAAATCTCAATGCCCTAACATCTAAAATCAGTCTTGGAAATGTTACTTTAGAAGGTTTACGAGCGAGTATTGATCACCTTAAGGGTAAAACTACTGACTTGGGTAATAACGCCACAAAATTGCAAGAAGCTAATTTAGAAGGTGCACTTAACCTAACCCGTGAAGCCAAACAAAGAGCTGTCAAAGCTGCCGATGACGCTGAAAACGTACAGACAGTAATTGCAAATACTGACCGACAAATAAAAAATACAGATCGGCTAATTGAAATACAATACGCTAACTTCAATAACACCCAAAATGAAAATGACAAAAAGTTAGATGATATTCGAGATCAACTATCAAAACTAGAATCACAAATGCCAAAACTCAATGAAAAAATGTGTGGTCAAGAAAGTGATACTTGTGATATTTGTGGTGGCGCTGGATGTGGAAAATGTGGTGGGATATCTTGCGACCAGGGAGCTGTTACCAAAGCTGAACAAGCTTTAGATTTTGCAAACAAAACCGAATATAGAATAAAAGAACATGAACTCACTGCAGAGGATTTGTTTAAATTAATTTCTCAAGTAAAACAAGATACTGTCGATGTCAGATCTAGAGCAAAAGACTTATCTGGTAAAGCACAGCATTTTAAAACATCAGCAGAAAGAGTTACAAATGAAAGCCAGGAACTAACTTCGGAATTAAAAGAATTTCTTTCAAATACCTCTAACACTCCGGCAGATGTTCGAACTCTAGCAAATGAAATACTCAACTTATCCATTAGTATAGAGCCCAAAGAAATAACGGAGCTGTCTCAGCGCATCAATTCATCGGTATCACAGCTGACGAACATTGAAAACATCATTGCAGAAACCAAACCTGACTTAGAACGAGCTAAGGCGTTGAAACTAAATGCTACCACTGTAAATAAAGCTGCAAACTTAACTTTAGAGATGGCAAATAAGGTTTTGGAAGCTTTAGATGAAGCACAGGCAGCTCAAGATGCCGCCGAAAATGCAATTGACAAGGCCAACAATGATATTGAAGCAGCCAAAAATGACTTAGTTCCTATAGCTACTGAAACTGAACAAGCGCAGAAACAAGCAAATGAGACAAAAGAAGAAGTTGAAGGTTTACGCTTACGTCTTTCTGATTTGCAGAAGGACATTTTGAAAATAGAAAGTGACGCAGAACAAGTGAAACAAGAAGCCAGCGATGTTGTGACTCGCGCAGAAAGTGCTGAGCAATCGGCAAGGCAATTGAGACAAGATTTCAAACACACCAATATGTCTCTGGCTGAACGTGCAAGTCAGACCTCAAACTCAAGAGAAAGAGCGCAATTCTTACTAAAACGTGCTACTAAGTTAGCTAGTGACACCCAAACCCAGCTGAAACTTCTAGCTAACATGGAAGTATTGTATAATGATTATAATGAACAGTTAAATACATTAGAAAAGGAAATCGGTGAGCTTAATACTCAAATGAACTATTATCTGTCTGAAATCACAAAACGGTCTGACAACTATAGATCATGCACAACGTAATAACACTTTTTCTGTCGGCGGAATTGTAACTGTGGTTATTATTATAACTGATATTTTCTGATTATTGTTACTGTTTCCATTTGTGCCATATTGCTGTGAGTTTCACAATGTTAATCATTGTTCGTTATAATAGTAAAGTATGTAGTTTAACTACATGTGTCTGTATTATATTGCAAAGAAGTGTGGGTTGTAAACGAAGGTAACAACATAATGTTTTTCTTAAAATTTTGTCGCTGTCATTAAATTAAACATTTGCTAATGTTTTTTTCACGTCTATCCATATGGAATATCGTTAAAAAATAGTTTATTTGCACGCATGTAATTTTTTCTACTAATAATATTGTTTTATTATAATCACAAGAGCAATAATGATCTATTTTAAATGTTTTGATTTCCAGTGAGTGGCACCAACAAATTACTTGTGTTAGAATAATAAATGAATAAGCTTCAGAATTAATTTTCAAGAAAATGTATTGTAAGTTATAAATATATTTTGTATGATTATTTAGACAATTATTCCAAAGAATTGCAAAATAGTCACTATAACTAATGTAGTGGCATATCAATTGCTAAAATGTAACCTTTCTTTAATTCAGAAAAGAGAGCCCTGTACAACTATTGTTAATTATAGGTAATTTATGAGCATTATATTATGTTTTGTGCTGTTTTTTTCCATGAAATATATTTTCTGTGTGTATGTATGAAATATTTTTATATAGATTGTATTTACATAAACTAATCGTACTGAAAATTTAGCAATACTGGTTGCTACATCGTGCTATCATAAGTATTTTATAATGCGTAGGGCATCGTGTTAAATAGTGATTTTGGATAATGTAATTTTCTCGAATTATTAAATACAGTTTGTATTCAATATATATGTAGAACAAATCTGTAAAAATAATTTAAAGAGAATTCGCTCAACAGCTCGTTTCTTTTACATCTTAATCTTATTAAACGGTTGATTTCTTTTAGGTATGATTGTATTTTCTTATGTCATTTACATTTGAGTTAACACATTTGTCTTGATTTACATATATATTATTTAATTATAGAGTTTGTGGATTGTACACATACACATGCATTTAAACATTGAGATAGTTTCTTTGGTTCCAAACGTTTAGTCATAATAATTGCATTTGATACACTATTCTTTATTTCCTATGATATTGTAATATACGAGGCACCAATACTTAAATTGTTAATAAAATATTGCCATAAATTGATTTTAATTTTAATTTATTAAACAGTAGTGTAGGTAGGTAACCTACATCTGAAAGAACACCTTTTTTTAATTAACTTATCACCCATCAACTAGATTTGGAAATTTTAACGCCATGTCACATTGGGTACCTATGTATGAAGCGTTAGTTAATTATTATCACAACTTCATACTAACTTATCAGCATTAACAATGTCTCGGGTCAAAAGCAGAAGACATTAGTTGTTAGATAATTGTGTGTTTTTGGCAGTAACAATCTATGATCTATTTCAACCAAATTGCGTTATATTATAAACCAGCTTCTGCCAGCGACTTCGTTCGCGGATCAT
>JAKRBP010001474.1:91132-101759 GCA_022398575.1 Heliothis subflexa | reverse complement strand
CAGTCAGTCACCTTTGAGTTTTATATATGTATTTAGATTTAAGTTTTGTTAGCCAGTAATACTCATTTAATTAATGAATATTATTAATTCGTTGTTTCTTTTGTTACAGAGACAATGTATATAGACACCTTACCGCTCGTGGTTTGGACGCTCTTAGTCACAACGACAAATGTGAGTAATATAATATAATTAAGTTCTATAAACCGCTATGTTTAATTAATTAACAGTATTAGCAGCCTGAGGATCGCAATGATCTATTGTCAAAGTATATAATCTGTCTTTCACAGGTAGCGACACAAAGCCAATATGGAATAGGCTTAGGAATAAAACGAGAAGTATTTTTCTTAAATTTAGAAGACGGCTATTTTGGCTGTCAAGTAAACGAATCGACACAAATATTACAATTATATGAATTATCAAAATTATGCGACGGTGTCAAGGATTGCTATAAGGGATCCGACGAACTCGTGAAAGAGTTGAAATGTACAGGTGAGTTCAACAAAATTTGTTAACGTTAATTTGTCAGTACTTAACAAAGACAAGTTTGTTTTATTTGTCCTTATTAAATATTGTAGATGATTGTACCAAAGAAGATGGCGCCCAGTGTATAAATGGTCGTTGTCTAAATGGGGTGTGCCATTGTAATGATGGTTTTGGCGGCTGCAACTGTCAGGAACCAGGTATGTATTATTTTACACATAAATATGTATTACGCGTGTACCTCCTTGTGAACATGTTATTCACTTTTGCATTGTTTACTTTTAGATGTAAATGAATGCAAAGACAGACCATGCGATGTTTTTGCCCACTGTACCAACACGGTCGGTAGTTTCCAATGTTCGTGTTTCCCAGGCTACGAAGGCGACGGTTTCACTTGTAGAGGTAACGTCAAGCATCTAATTCGTCTATATAAGTCATTTATATACGTCTTACTAGTACTTGTTTGTTAGCCAGTCTAGTAAAAATAATTGATGAGACATTTTTGCAGACATAAATGAGTGTGAGGATCCGGCAGTAGCGTCGCGATGCGTTGCAAACGCTGAGTGCTGTAACCTGCCAGCTCATTTTATTTGCAAGTGTAATCGAGGTTTCGAGGGCGACGGCGAAGAAGAGTGTAGAGGTATATAAATCAATCTCTACAATTTATATCGAATGCACTTATGCATTCAATATGGTATCCTTTTTGTACCGAAAACTTGAATGATTGACTATTTGGACGTTACAGACATTGACGAATGTCGACGACCTGGAGCTTGTGGAGCAAATGCTGTGTGTCAGAACTACCCCGGAAACTATACATGCGCATGTCAGACTGGTTATACTGGAAATGCTTTCGATGGCGTAAGTAAATTAATTTCATATATTAGAATTTAGCCATACCTGTAGGCTCATTATGCAAAGAATATACAAACATACACAGAAAATAAGATATACCATTTTTAATTTAAATAAAATTAAATCTATGTAAAGGATATAATTAATTCGGTCTGGTGCATAGTGCGTAGATATCGACGAGTGCGTTCAGGAGACGAGCTGCGGCGCTGGCGCGCTGTGCCGCAACGTGGAGGGCGGCTACGAGTGCAGCTGCCCGCCCGGCTACGAGGGCGATCCTCGCGTCGGCTGTCGCGATCAGGACGAGTGTGCGCACGCTAGTTGTGGCATTGGCGCGATTTGCGAGAATCTTCCAGGCGCTTATCGCTGTCTGTGCCCACCAGGTTTTGAAGGCAACCCAGAAGTGCAGTGTATTGGTAAGCCTTTCATTGAAACGCCAGTAGGTGTGACCTAATTAATTCTAACATGTTTTCATTTTCTGTGGTCTAACGCTTTGTGACACTTACATTAACCTAATCGCGTTTAACGTATCGAGCTGAAAACTACCGGACTTGGATGCTCGGTAGCTTCACGCTTTTACTAATTCGAGGCGTTATAAAACATTTACTCGACAAATAATCGAACTTTTCAGTGAGTCTCTGCAACCGTGTCGTCGGCAACATTAAACCTACGACGACCGGGCTCACCTTTGCGTTCCAGTGCATCGAAGGATGTGTAAATTTCTTACATAATCATTATACAGTATTTTCTTCTTGTATTCCTGTCGGTTTTACTGTCGCCTTTCGAGTCGTCTATGTGTCTATCACTTCCTCTTCGTAGTGGCTGTCGGCGTACCTACTGCGTGTCTTTAAAAGGGGTGACTGCGCCCCTTGCAGATGTAATTAGAGGTTGCGTTGTTTGTTACACCAGACGTGGATGAATGTAAGAATAGCGAAGCAGTGTGCAGCGAACACGCTATGTGTACCAACACCATTGGCAGCTTCGTGTGCACTTGCAAGCCTGAGTACACAGGAGATGCGAGAGTAGCGGGGGGGTGCCGAGATATCGACGAGTGCGAAACACTTGAACGCCCTTGCGGCACTCACGCCATCTGCGAGAACGCGAATCCAGGATACAATTGCGTCTGTCCGCAAGGCTACAGAGCTCAACCAGACCCACAAGTTGCTTGCGAACAGGTAACATTGACAATTAATATCTCATAAATTATAACATTTTGAAACAGGTACTAAAACCTTTTCATTTTCAGGTGGACGTTAACACTTTGTGTAAATCAAACTTTGATTGTACCAACAATGCAGAATGCATAGAAAGCCAATGCTTTTGTAAAGAAGGATTCGATGCTCGTGGATCAGTTTGTATTGATGTTGACGAATGTGCGAAGAACTTGACTATTTGTGGGGAAAATTCGCTATGTTTAAATACACCAGGAGGATATAAATGCGAATGTGTTAACGGATTCGTAGGTGCTCCTCCACGAGTAGCTTGTCGAGCACCATGTGAAGATGTGAAATGTGGTGATCATTCTTATTGTAAACCGGATGGAATAGAAGCATACTGTGTATGTGACGATGGCTGGACATTTGACCCGACAGATATAGCGGCGGGTTGTGTAGACGTTAATGAGTGTGATACATCCGTTGGACCAGTCGGCCGCTGTGGCAATAATGCACGCTGCACTAATACACCGGGTAGCTTTAGTTGCCAATGTCCAGAAGGATATACAGGTGATGCTTATAAGCAATGTTTGGATATTGACGAATGTCAAATAGAGGGTGCTTGTGGAGTTGGAGCAGATTGCATCAATCGAGATGGATCCTATATTTGTGAATGCCCAGAAGGCAGTTTACCCGACCCAGACCCTAGGGTGCGCTGCGTTGAAATACTAACATGTAAATCTGATAACGATTGTCCCGGGAATGCCGTATGCGATCCAAACGCTAGGTGTTTGTGCCCAGAGCCAAATGTCGGTAATGAATGCAGGCGTAAGTAATTTTATTATAATGGAATATATTTAATATTAGTGATATAATTAAAAATATTGTTATTAACAGTTTACCATATTTTAATTTTGCAGATCCTTGTGAGGCTTTACAATGTGGAAGTAATTCAGAATGCCTGCTAAATGAACAGATTGCGCAATGTACATGTAAAAGCGGCTTCGCAGGCGATCCGTCCTCACCAACTGGTTGTCAAGATATAAATGAATGTATTGATAATCCTTGTGGACCTGGAGCAGTTTGTAAAAATCTTCCTGGGCGTTTTCTATGCGAATGTCCAGGTACATTTAGCGGAGAACCTTATGCCAATGGCTGTGTTCCCGGAAAAATACCTATTGAATGCAGTAGTACTAATCCATGCCCTCAGGGTGAACAATGCATTTCACATGACGGAGAAAATGTTTGTGTCTGTACACAAGGATTTTCGCGTAGCACAGAAACTGGTCTATGTGAAGATATTAATGAATGTATTCAACATGGTCGGTCGCCATGTGGTCTAAATGCTATTTGTAAGAATTTGCCTGGTAGCTACGAATGCAAATGTCCGGCAGAATACAGTGGAAACCCATACAATCTCTGTGAAGTTTGTGACGATATTACATGCCAGTGCCAACCGCCATACAAAGTTGTAGATGGTAATTGTGTGCTCTCTGGCTGCACAAAAGATAATAAATGTGGAAAGGGTGCAGAGTGCATCGTTATATCAGATGGAGTGAGCTATTGCGCTTGTCCAGTTGGTTTCTCACAAACACCTGAAGGATCTTGTGAAGACATAAACGAGTGCACATCTGGACAATCAGCATGCGGGTTCGGCGCAGAATGTGTCAACACGATTGGCTCGTTTACTTGCAAATGTCCAATTGGCTACAGTCAAGATACGATGTCCGGACATTGTACACTAAATCAAAAGCGATGCATAAGCGATTCAGATTGCTTCGCGAATGAAAAATGTATTCAGCCCGGAAAATGTGTATGTCCGCCACCATTTTATTTGGACGTTACAGACGGACAGAAATGTAAAAGTCCATGTGAAAGATTTACTTGCGGCATAAATTCGAAATGTACTCCAAGTGATCCCCCTAGATGCATGTGTATGACAGGTTTCGAAGGAGATCCTTACACGGGATGTACAAATATTAATGAATGCCACAGCGCACCGTGTGCTTTTGGAGCTATTTGTCACGACCAGAAAGGTGGCTACCGCTGTGAGTGTCCTCCAAATATGATTGGCGATCCCTATAAAAGCGGATGTGAGTATTACATTTGTGTCTTTATTTAATCATAAATTCACTGATTCTAAATGAAAGTTACTCACCATCATTTCTTTTCAAGGTGAAGTTGAAGAAATGCCCGAAGAGAAACGTTTATGCCGAGCAGATGACGACTGTGCTAATACGCTCGCGTGTTTGAATAGCACCTGCTTGTCTCCATGTACCAGTGTGTCATGTGGATTGAATGCTTTCTGTGAAGTAGAAAACCATGCTGCTTGGTGTCGCTGTAACCCAGGCTATACAAAACCTGAAGGTGGCAAATGCATTTCTGGTATGTTCCATTAACTTATCGTTAACGTATCGTTGTAACTAAGTTTTACTAATTGACTTTATATTCGATTTTTCAGGATGTGATACATATTCTTGCGCCTCTGGAGCCCAGTGTATAATATCAAAGACTGGACCGACTTGCGTATGTCCAGAGGGAATGGTTGGAAATCCGTTCCCCGGAGGAGCATGTAGAAGAGATACTTGTGGGCCAGGCTTGCCTTGTGAGCAGCCGCTTATGTGTGTAGCGGGTCGCTGCAGGCAGCGATGTGAGGGTGTTGTCTGTGGCGTTGGCGCTTCGTGTGACCAACAGAGCGGGAAATGTATTTGCAATGCATTTTTTGTTGGAAATCCTGATCTACTTTGCATGCCGCGTAAGTAATAAAACAGTTTATTGTTTGAAGATCCGTTTATTAAATTTTCACAGTTCTTTTTAAATTAATCGTAATGTTAATATTTACAGCAATTTCTCCACCATCTTGTGAACCTGGTTGTGGGCAAAATGCACACTGTGTTTACGGATATACTAATACCTGCAAATGCAATAGAGGATTCACTGGAAATCCATATAAAACATGTTTACCTCGAAGACAAATAACATGTGCCAAAGCTTCATGTGGTCTTAATGCAGTTTGTCAGCAAACCAGATCGCATGTCGAATGTTTATGTCCTCCAGGATACATTGGAAACCCAAACATCCAATGTACGGATATAGACGAATGTGGAAGTAGGCCATGTGGTGAAAACGCAATATGTATAAATACACCGGGAAGTTTCAGTTGCATTTGTAAAAGCCGATACGTTGGAAATCCTTACGAGTTATGTTCACAAGTCTCCATTTCTAAATGCGCCGATGGTAGCATATGTACTTGTTCTCATAACGCTACATGTCCTGAAGGATTTATCTGTGAAAAATCTAAATGTGTAGATGTATGTCGTACGATGATGTGTGGACCTAAATCTATCTGTGAAGAAGGGAATTGTCATTGCCTGCCTGGACACAGTGGCAATCCTAATGATTTACAAAGAGGATGCATTCCTGACAATAAATGCATGGTAGATGGAGACTGCAAAGATTCAGAAATATGTTTCCAAGTTGCTAAAAATGTTCGGAAATGCGTAGATTCTTGCAGCAAACTGCAGTGTGGGCCAAATTCTCTATGTATTGGAGCTAACCATCAAGCTCATTGTATATGCGCTGAAGGATATGTTGGAAAACCCACAGATGTGAAAACGGGTTGTCATTTAATTGTTCAAGAACCTCATGAGCCTAAATGTAATGTAGATAGTGATTGCAATCAACCTGAGGTTTGTATTTCTGTAGATGGCACAGCGAAGCACTGTTTCGATTTATGCTCAACTATAGCTTGTAGTGCAAATGAAGTTTGCCACGTCATAGAAAATAACCCACTATGTGAATGTAAAGATGGTTTTCTTTGGAATCCTCTAAATTCTAATTGTGAACAGCCTTCAACACCAAATTGCGAGTCTGATAATGATTGCGAGGATAACAAATCTTGTCAAAAAGATGTGCTTGGAGTAAATAAGTGCGGTGACAGTTGTTCGTTGTTTACTTGTCCTCAAAATTCAAAGTGTGTAACGAAAAATCACAAAAGCCGATGCGAGTGTCTAGCCGGATTTGGAGGAAATCCAAATGATCGTGATGGCTGCATAGCTATTAATAAAAATCAATGCTCAGATGATGCGCAATGTCGAGAAAATGAAGTGTGTAAATATGTAGGAGATGTTAAAAAATGTATTTCTGCATGTCAACAAGTAATATGCGGTCCTAACGCTGTTTGTGTTACTAACAACCACATTGCAAAATGCCAGTGTCCATCAGGTCCGTTCACAGGAAATCCAAATGATTTGATAAAAGGATGTCAATCTGTGCCTTGCATTTATAACGCAGACTGCCCACCGCACGAATTATGTAATCGTATAACACATTCGTGTATGAACGCTTGCGGAGAAGACTCCTGTGGTGAGAATGCTGTTTGCATAGCTGAAAATCATAAAGCAAGTTGTCAATGTCCTAATGGTTATAAAGCGGATCCTATTCCCGACGTTAACTGCAAGAAGATTGAAGTTTGTAATCCAAATCCATGCCATTCAACAGCTATCTGTGAACCAAGACACTCGTCTTACGTATGCAGATGTCCAACTGGTTATGTAGAAGGTTCAAATGGGGTTTGTAAAAGGCAAGACGAATGTTCTAATGGTGATGAAGACTGTCCGTTGGAAACAATATGCGTGAGCAGTCGATGTGTAAATCCTTGTGAGGGTGCCTGTGGGATTAACTCACTATGTAAAGTAGTAAATAGAAAAGCAATTTGCATGTGCCCTGATGGATACGAAAATATAAAAGGCAATGCATGCAAGAAAAAGTTGCTGATTTGCTCGAGTGAAAGTGATTGTAATGGTGATATTTGTTCCAATGGTCAGTGCTTTACTGCCTGTAAAAATTCTACACAATGTGATCCAGGAGAAGCTTGCGCTAGGAATTTCTGCATTACCCAGTGCTCTAAACATACGCAATGTGGTATAGGACAAGCTTGCGTCGGAGGACAATGTTTGATTGGTTGCAGAAGTCAAGAAGACTGTCCCAGCGAAGAGGCTTGTATAAATAATAAGTGTGTCAATCCCTGTTTGTCAACAAGAGCGTGCGGGCCAAATGCTATTTGTTCAAGAATCAATCATAATACAAAATGCGAGTGCCCACTTGGATTCCAAGGAACTCCAACTCCTCAGCAAGGGTGTGTGAGAAAACCAAGTTCATGCTCGCGGTCATCAGAGTGTCCTCCCGATCACATGTGCATTGGGTATCTTTGTCAAGTTCCGTGTCAAGATAATTCTGGATGTGCTATCGGAGAAAAATGTAGCGATAATAGATGTCACAAAATATGTCATTCCAGTAGTAACTGTTTACATGGAGAACATTGTAGCTCTGGTATATGCATTCCTGGCTGTAAAACGAGTTCAGATTGCTTAAATAATCAGTTATGTAATGCAGGACAATGTCAGTGCCTTCCTGGATTCGAATTATCAAATGATGAATGTTTAAACATCAACGAATGTGTTGACAATCCATGCCATCCATCGGCACAATGCGTAGATACCCCAGGCTCTTTTAAGTGCATTTGCTCAGTTGGCGCTATTGGAGATCCTTATACTACCGGTTGCTTATTACCAAACCAGTGCAGAAATGATAACCAATGTGAAGACTCATTTGCGTGTATTAGAGGAAAATGTTCCAATCCATGTCAAACTAAAACTTGTGGTCTTAATGCTTTATGTAAGGTCGTTAAACATAGAGTTGCATGTGCCTGTGAGAAAGGCTTCCTGGGTAATCCATTAGACAAGAAAATTGGCTGCTTTAAAGTGGAATGTATAGATGATTCTGACTGTTCAAGCGACAAATTCTGTAACACAAGGAATAACAAATGTTCTGGTAAGTACTTAAAATTATAAATAAGCCTTAGCAAACATAAAATTACTTTTGAACAACTGATGTTGTGACAAAACAGTCATGAATTAAAAAAAAATAAAGATTATCGATCAAATATAATCACATACGTATTCATTAGTCAGGAAAGTATTTTTTTAAGTTTTGTTTATGTTTTTAATAATTTGTTTTATTTACAGACCAATGCGAAGAAACTTATTGTCAAGGTGGCATTTGTACTATAGAAAATCATAAAGCTCTGTGTACTTGTCTGTCAGGGTATGATTTAGTCAACAATGTTTGTGAAGACATAAACGAATGCTCAAGTAACCCATGTCCTTTGAATGCAAACTGTGTAAACGATCGAGGTTCCTATTCCTGTAGTTGTGCAAATGGAACTGTATTGGATTCAAACACTGGGAACTGCAGATTACCAGGAGAGTGCTTTTCTGACGATGATTGTTCTGATAAAACCAAATGTGAAAACCATTATTGCATTGACCCCTGCGAAAAATCTTCACCTTGTGGTGAAAATGCTGAATGCATAGTCGCGAAACATAATCCTATTTGTGAATGTCCTACTGATAGCCAAGGCGATCCCTACAAACAGTGTATTAAATTTGAATGTACTAGAGATAGTGATTGCTCATCAGAGGAAGCTTGTGTCAATTACAAGTGCAAAAACTCCTGTAGTATTCCTCGAGCATGTGGCAAAAATGCTAATTGTCTTTCAAGAAATCACATCGGTCATTGCTCATGTTCATCTGGTTTTACGGGAGATCCTGTTCTTGGATGTGTGCCTATTCAATACTGCACGGACGATAGCAGGTGTTCATCAGGAACAAAGTGTGTTGACAACTTATGTGTTGGTAAGTGTTCATAAAAAAATTCAAGAAATTGTCTTTATTACAAATATAAATACCTATCATTTCTTAAATAATTGCGTGACACAAATCTTATAAATATGTTCTTTACAGGTGTTTGCAAAAACTCAAGGGAGTGTTTGAATGATCAACTCTGTATTCAAGGCACGTGCCGGGTTACTTGTAATTCCAATAGTACATGCCCAGATTTCCAATTTTGCTTAAATAGAATTTGTACTAAAGAAGTACAGTGTACATCCAACGAAGACTGTGCTGATGATGAACGATGCACTGTAGGAAGGAAAGGAGTTCCACAATGCGTTAAAGTTTGCGAAAGACATCCATGTGGGCGACAAGCAGTGTGTGTTGGTAAAAATCATCAACCTACATGTTCATGTGCGCCGGGCTTTTTCGGAGATGCTCTTCAAGGATGTAAAAGAAAAGAATGTGAGGTTGATACGCAATGCTCTGAAGATAAACAATGCCATCAGAATATGTGTAAAATAGCTTGTCTAGTAGAAAACTCGTGTGGCGAAAATTCCATATGTTCATCTGAAAAACACAACCATGTGTGCTACTGTCAACCTGGCTATACGGGAGACCCAACAAAAGGCTGCGTTAAAATAAATAGATGTGCTTCTAATCCTTGTGGTAACGGTGCTGAATGTAAAAATCTTAGAGATAAAGCTCAATGTGCCTGTCCCACGGGATACGTAGGCAACCCTTACGAGGAGGGTTGTCGTAAGGCACAAGAATGTAGATTTAACAGGGACTGTCCTCCAGTGGCGCGATGTACTGTTGTTGGTGGAATACGAAAATGCACTGGTTAGTAAAATCCTTCGAACATATTTTTTTCGTGTCACATACAAAATTATTAAAATAATCTTTTATTTTATTTCATTTTTTTATAGATGCCTGCGAAACTGTCAAGTGCGGAGCTAACTCTGAGTGCGTAGCTACAAGACACCTTGGTCAGTGTAAATGTAAAAGTGGATATGTTGGTAATGCTGCTAGTGACAAAGGTTGTAAACTTCGAGAAGTATCATGTAAGGAACGAAGCGACTGTGGCGAAGATCAATACTGCCATAAGGGTCTCTGCAAAAGTAAGGAACAGTATATTAAATCAACAAGTAGTATCAAAATATATTACCATAGAAAAACAAACAATAAATAAAATACTTATGTTACTTTATTCTTTTAAGGTTTATGCCTCGTGGACGAAGAATGTGGATCAAGCGAGAAATGTTACAATGGACAATGTGTTAACCCTTGTAAAATGGAGAAAGCTTGTGGTTTGAATGCTCTCTGCCGAACCGATAACCACGTTGTACAGTGTAGTTGTCCTCAAAGTTTTACAGGAAATCAAGACATTGAGTGTGTTAGAAGTGAGTACAATACTTATTCCAACAAAAGTGGTATTTGGATTAATAATCGAGAAGTAATATGAAGTGC
>JAKRBP010001474.1:54991-65233 GCA_022398575.1 Heliothis subflexa | reverse complement strand
AAAAAAAAATATTTTCTTTTCTTGATCACTTTTCATTTATATTTCTACCTTGAACATTTCTTTATATTTCCTGTATTCTGTATTTTTTTCTTAATCTGTCTTATTTTCTTTCTTTCTTAGAATCTATCTTAGACATGCCTAAAGGAAATCCATGTGTTCCTTCACCGTGTGGTCCATACTCTCAATGTAAAGTAGTGAGCGAAGCGCCTGCATGTTCATGCTTACCGAACTATATTGGTGTAGCACCAAATTGTAGACCAGAATGTTCTATCAACGCTGAGTGTCCTGGTAATCTTGCATGCCAAAATGAAAAGTGTGTGGATCCGTGTCCTGGCTCTTGTGGTTTTAATGCGAAATGTTCTGTAGCCAATCATGTAGCACTTTGTAGCTGTTTGTTGGGATATACAGGTGATCCTTTCAGTGGCTGTTCACCTTTTGAACGTAAGTTTTCAGGCGCAAAGCGCTATGGTTATATACATAAATAGCGCTATGGTTTTGTAACTGTAATATGAAAACATGGCTTTACTTATTTCAGAACATCCAGAACCGCCACCGAATCCATGCAGTCCATCACCTTGTGGCGCCAATGCTTTATGCAAAGAACGAAACGGCGTTGGCTCGTGTTCATGTCTGCCAGAGTACTTTGGTGATCCCTACACAGGGTGTCGACCTGAGTGCGTATCCAACTCTGACTGTGATCGTAACAAGGCCTGTTCAAATAATAGGTGTAAAGATCCTTGCCCAGGAGCTTGTGGTATTAATGCAGAATGCCGAACTGTTAATCATTCTCCGACATGTACATGCCTAACAGGTTACAATGGCAACCCGCTTGTTAGATGCGAGATAGAAAGTAAGTTACGGTTTTTTCATCAAATATTTATTACTTTTACCTATATATTTAATTTGTTACATGCGCCATACCTATTCATTCGCTTTGCTTACCTCAAAATATTTGTTTTTATTTCAGTTGTTACAGAAAGTTCAAAGATTCCTTTAGACCCTTGCCAGCCATCACCATGTGGTCCGAATAGCTTATGTAGGGTGATAAATGGTCACAGTGTTTGTACATGCGAAAGTGACTACATTGGCACACCACCTTCCTGCCGACCCGAGTGCATTGTCAGTTCAGAATGTCCGCAAGATAAAGCTTGCATTAAAAAGAAATGCAAAGATCCATGTCAAGATTCCTGCGGCGTTAACGCTCGGTGCCAAGTTATTACACATAATCCTATTTGTACATGCAGTCCTGGGTATACAGGAGATCCATTTACACAGTGCAAATTAATAGAGCGTAAGTTATTACATGATAACTACTGTGGTACATTCTTCATTCAACTGGCAATTAGAATTGGTATTGATGTATTGTTCATTATAAATTCTTAATTTTGATATTACATTTTAGGTGACGTACCCTCAACTAATCCGTGCGTGCCTTCCCCATGTGGGCCTAATTCAGAATGTCGTGTTATTGGAGATCAGGCTGCTTGTTCCTGTTTAACAAATTACATTGGCAGAGTGCCGAACTGTAGACCAGAATGTACTATAGATCCTGAATGCCCTAGTAACACAGCTTGTATTAAGGAGCGTTGTAAAGATCCATGTCAAGGAGCATGTGGAGTTAATGCTCTTTGTTTGACTATTAATCACAAACCAGTGTGCTCTTGTCAACAAGGCTTTACTGGTGACGCAACGAAAAATTGTATTCAAATCATAATATCATGTGAGTATGTTTAAAAAGTCTTATAAATATGTATGTTAGATATAGTAATCATAATCAAGCATTTAAGAGTTAGATTACTGAATAAAAGTGACGTCTTTGAACGCCTGTTTATTTTCAGCAACCGAAATGACTCCAACTTCAAGTCCATGCACGCCATCGCCTTGTGGACCTAACGCTGAATGCCGAGAATATAATGGTGCAGGGGCTTGTGTCTGCTCTGAAGGTTACGAAGGTGACCCATACAGTACGAATGGATGTCGTAGGGAATGTGAAAGTAACGACGATTGCACACCAAACTTTGCATGCACACGATTCAAGTGTATTGACCCCTGCCCAAGAACTTGTGGCCAGCTGGCACAATGTACCGTAGAAAATCATATTCCTGTTTGTACTTGTCCGAGAGGATATACTGGTGATCCTTTCTTTCAGTGTAAAGAAATAACAGTATCACGTAAGTGACATTTTGAATAATATGTACTCCTACTGCAAAATATAGGCTGATTCACATTAGGTGTAATCGGCAAATTGAGATATATTATTTCCTCTCACTTCTGGTTTTAGTAAATCTATTCATTTATAATTACGTTAAATTGAAACATGCTGTTAACGAATAATTATTTTCTTTTAAGCTACTCCTCCACAAAATCCGTGTGAACCTACACCTTGTGGTCCAAACAGCCAGTGCAGACAAGTAAACATGCAAGCAGTATGTTCGTGTCTGCCAAATTACATTGGATCACCACCATCATGTCGACCACAATGTATTGTGAATAGTGAATGTGACACATCTAAGGCTTGTATTAATCAGAAATGTGATGATCCTTGCCCGCATTCTTGTGGCTTAAGAGCACATTGTATAGTGAAGAACCATAGTCCTATTTGCACATGCCCATTAGGCATGACTGGTGATCCTTTCACACAATGTTATGGTATGTATGAGCTAAATAAAGTTAGATTTGTCTTTACTGTACACTGAACAATAGTATGCATACAACATAATTTTATCTATCTTTTTAGGAATTCCACCCACCACAACTGAAAGGCCTCCATCTTGTACTCCTTCGCCATGTGGTCCTAATTCACGTTGTCAGTTATTAGCAAGTGGACCAGCTTGCTCATGTTTACCTGGCTATGTGGGGTCCCCGCCTTCTTGCCGTCCCGAATGTACCATCAATGCTGAATGTCCGGCATCACTTGCTTGTGTTCGTCAAAAGTGTGAAGATCCGTGTCCAGGATCGTGTGGAGTAGACGCATCGTGTCATGTTTTAAACCATGTAGCTGTTTGTGTATGCAACGAAGGATATACTGGCGATCCGTTTGCAAGATGTCTACCTATCGTCGAAGGTAATATAATACTATCTGTTTTTGGGCCCATGTATTTTTGTTATATCGTTATTCTATATTGTATAATGATTAAATATTTTTTTCATTTTAGATTCGACAACACCTGCGCCTTTAGATCCCTGCAATCCATCCCCATGTGGTGCAAATGCTGTGTGCGATAACGGATTCTGCACTTGTTTAGCAGACTACAGTGGTAATCCTTATGAAAGCTGCCGACCGGAATGCACAGGAAGTCAAGAATGTCCGAGGGATAAGGCATGTTTCAGAAACAAATGCCGTGATCCATGTCCAGGCACATGTGGACAGAATGCTAAATGTGACGTTATAAATCATATTCCCACATGTTCCTGTATGACAGAATACACCGGGAACCCATTCACACATTGCCGCCGAATGGAACAAGAAAAAACAAGGCCAAGAGACCCATGTCATCCATCGCCATGTGGACCTAACAGTATTTGTAAGAACGTTGATAATGCTGCTATATGTGCTTGTCTCGAAGGGTTCCAAGGCTCACCACCAGCCTGCCGACCGGAATGTGTTGTTAGTTCCGAATGTCCATCTACCAAGGCTTGCGTTAATCAAAAGTGCATCAATCCCTGCATTAACGCATGTGGAATATCTGCCCGGTGTGAAGTTATCAATCACAGTCCAATTTGTAGCTGCAATTCGGGACAAACAGGAGATCCATTCAAGAGCTGTTACGATATAGTAGTTCCACAATTTGAACCAGTGGATGCATGTAATCCATCTCCATGTGGACCTAACTCACAATGTATGGAAAGAAATGGAAAAGCAAATTGCAGATGTATCGAAAACTACATTGGGCAGCCTCCAAACTGCAGACCAGAGTGTGTTATTAATCCTGATTGTCCTTCTAATCAAGCATGTGTAAAGAATAAATGTATTGATCCATGCCCAGGATCGTGTGGAGTAAATGCTGACTGCATCGTTGTGAGCCACACAGTATCATGCAGCTGCCGAGAAAGGTTTACAGGCAATCCGTTCATGCAATGTGTTCCTGAAGAGGGTATGTTGATAGTTTTACTAGTGGTGACAAAAAATGAAACCTCTCTTCTATAATTAAATAAATGAAATATATATTTATTTTTCAGAAAATACTGCGCAACCCTGTGATCCATCGCCATGTGGAGCAAATGCACTTTGTAGTCAACGAGACGGTGCTGGATCATGTTCATGTCTGGAAGGATATCAAGGAAATCCCTATGATGGTTGCCGTCCGGAATGTGTCCTGAGCTCCGACTGTCCTGCTGATAAATCATGCATAAGAAATAAATGCGTGGACCCCTGTCCAGGAATTTGTGGCAGAAATGCTGAATGTAACGTTATTAATCACGTTCCAAGTTGCGCATGCATCAAAGGATATACTGGAAATCCGTTTGACCAATGCATAAAAGAACAACATATAGAATTCATTAAACCATGCCAGCCATCTCCTTGTGGTCCCAATAGTATTTGCAGGGAAAACGGTGGATTGGCTTCTTGCGAATGCCTTCCGGACTATAGAGGAGCACCTCCTGATTGTAGACCAGAATGTACTGATAGCAGTGAGTGCCCATCAGATCGTGCGTGCCATCGTTTAAAGTGTGCTGACCCTTGCAGAGGAACATGTGGCATAGGGTCTCACTGTCAAGTTATTAATCACAGTCCTTTATGCAGTTGTCCAGCGGGTATGACTGGAGACCCATTTAAAAAGTGCTTTGAAATAGCGAAGGTTGAAAATGAACCAATTCATCCGTGTCAACCAAATCCTTGTGGATCATACAGTGAATGTCGACCGATTAACAACAGTCCATCGTGCTCATGCATTCAAGGATATCTAGGTGCTCCTCCAAACTGCCATCCAGAGTGCCTTGTCAATACAGATTGTCAGTCGCACCAAGCATGTATTGCTGAAAGATGTAGAAATCCATGTGAAGGTTCCTGTGGTTTCAGAGCTGAATGTCGCGTACATGATCATATTCCTATTTGTAGTTGCCCCACCGGGTACTCTGGTGATCCATTTATACAATGTGTTGAAATGATAGGTATGTAAGACTTCTAATGTTTAATAATGTAACTTATTACGTAAGTATTTAATAGTCAGAAACGAGAGCTATAAAAATTGTGTTTTACAGATATTCCAACGACTTCATCCGATCCTTGTAATCCATCTCCATGCGGTAGTAATGCAATTTGTAATAGTGGAGCCTGCTCTTGCGCACCTGAATATTTCGGAGATCCTTATATTGGTTGTCGACTCGAATGTAGTACCAATGGTGAATGTTCCCCAACTCGTACGTGTCAAAGAGGCAAATGCGTTGATCCATGCCCAGGTGCTTGCGGAACGAATGCAGTTTGTTCAGTCAATAACCACATACCTTCCTGTACCTGTCCTCCTGCTACCTCGGGAGATCCTTTCAATCTTTGTACAGATATACAAAAAGGTAAAAAAAAATATTCTATTTTGTTTAACAATTCTATTTTCGAACATAGAAACTAAAGAAAACGATATGATTATTACAGATATTAACGTACAAATATCACCATGTTCACCCTCTCCATGTGGCCCGTATAGTGAATGTACAGTGAGTAAAAATGGTGCTGCGGCTTGTTCTTGCAAAGCAGGACACGTTGGATCGCCTCCTTCTTGTCGGCCAGAGTGCCTCGTTAGCGCTGAATGCAAATTACAACTAGCTTGTATTGATCGCCGATGCCGCGATCCTTGCGAAGGAGCTTGCGGTCGCGGCGCTCGTTGCCAAGTCATTGCGCACTCACCAATTTGTACATGCAATGAAGAATATACTGGAGATCCTTTCTCTTATTGCTATCCAAAACCAGGTATTATTTTTAAATTTATGTATTTTAAAATAGCATAAAAGTTAAGTAAATGTTAATGATCGTTTTTTCGTATTTTGTAGCCCCACCACCAGAACCCATTGACCCATGTGAATCATTGCCTTGCGGTCCAAATTCAATTTGTATGAATTCCGGAGACACACCTGCATGCAGTTGTCAGCCTGGTTTTATAGGAGCTCCGCCAAACTGTCGCCCAGAATGTACCATCAGCGCAGAATGTCCAGCAGCTTTAGCTTGTGTCGCGCAGAAATGTAAGGATCCGTGCGAACAAGCCTGTGGCCCACGAGCGATTTGTTCTGTGGTCGATCATCGTGCAATCTGCGCCTGTGAACCTGGCCTCGAGGGTGATCCCTTCCAGGGCTGTTCACAGTCAAAAGGTAATTATAAAATCAATAAGTATACCTTGTACTATATTTGGCATTTTAGAAGTATCGTTTACGGAATACTAGAGAAACTTAAAAAATCTTATAGTATGCTCAAAATCAATAGTAAAAAATATGTGGATGTTGGAAGGTAAAACCATTTATTTTAAATGCAATCATTATTTGTTAAGATTAAGGTTAACGGACATTTTGTATAATAATGCTCTAGTAAAACTGACAGCTGAGTGCCAACCATTTGAGATGCATATAACCCCTCAGCTTGCCGAAGCGTGACACTTTGTTCACGCTTTAAATGACGTGCTTGTCATACGATAAATTATACTTAGCGTTCACGCCTCACACGGTTACTAATGTACATAGGACTGTATAGATGTTCTTACTTTGGGACTGTGTGGTGACCATGCCCGCCATTTGGTTCAAAGGTATTGCATCGATACAGCACCTATGCAAATAAATGCTTTCAACATAAGCCTCGGACCAGGTCGGTAGGGACGGACATAAAGACGAAATAGATAAATAAATCGCTTTCAGGAGGGACATACCTAACTTTAAAAAATAACTGTTAATGTGATATAATTAATGCCTTATGCTTGACGGAGCACGCGGAGATAACATAGCACTTACAGTAAAGCTTAGGCTGTCTGCCATGACGGCCGCTTTTGGACGGTGCTGCTTGAGATAGTGACGCTGCAGCCGGATAAGGAGGTCACTAAGCGTCGCCAGGCCCAGAAAGCTTCAACTAACGCTTCGGAACAAGGAAGTGCTTCAACGGTGACTGACTTGGTTATCGGTAAGTCAATTTATTTTATTTCAAAAACTTTCAGCTCCTCCAAAGTTCGAATATCTAAATCCATGCGAACCATCCCCTTGTGGTGCAAATGCCGAATGTAAAGTACAAGGAAATGCCGGATCGTGCTCGTGTTTGCCTGATTATTTTGGTGACCCTTACCAAGGTTGTAGACCTGAGTGTTTAGCTGATTCAGACTGTCCCTTGGTTTTGGCATGCAGCAGGAACAAGTGTTTAGATCCATGTCCGGGAATATGTGGATATAACGCAGACTGTTATGTTACAAACCATAAACCGATATGTAACTGTAAGCCGGGTTACACTGGAACTCCATTATCAATTTGTCACCCCATAAGAGGTAAATATTAATGATCAATTATTGTTGAATATCAGTATGGATCACAATAAAAATAAATTAATCTTTTCAGAAAACACTTTAGTTGTAAGCGTATGTAACCCGTCGCCCTGTGGAATAAACGCTATTTGTAAAGAAGTAAATAATCAGCCAGTTTGTTCATGTCTACCAAATTACATGGGCACACCGCCTAACTGTAAACCAGAATGTATGATGAACTCCGAGTGCAAGTCTAACCGCGCCTGCGTTAATCAACGCTGCATCAATCCTTGTCCTAAACCGTGTGGAAAAAATACAGATTGCAAAGTTATCAATCACAGTCCTGTGTGTACTTGTCGTTCGGGTTACTCTGGAAATGCGTTCACAATGTGTAGTATAATCTTGCGTAAGTTCAGAAACATTCCCTTATTGTATGATTAATTCATATATCTCATCCATTCGGGGTTATTGCACTTATTTAATTTTTCAGAAACGTCTCCTAGTGTAGCCGCACGCTTAGATCCCTGTATTCCGTCTCCATGTGGTTCGTACGCTGAATGTCGAGATAATAACGGAATAGCTTCTTGTTCATGCTTACCATCTTATGTGGGCTCCCCTCCATACTGTAAACCTGAGTGCATCGTTCATTCCGACTGTCCAAGTGATCAAGCTTGTGAAGCTGAAAAATGCCGAGACCCTTGTGAAGGTTCTTGCGGTTTATATGCAAAATGTTTTGTAAACAACCATGTTCCGGTATGCCTTTGCCCAGATGGTTTCACTGGAGATCCATTTAGGCAGTGCACTGCTAAGCCCGTCGAAGGTGAGAAATAGTGAAAACATCTAGATTTACAGTGTCTCTCTAAAGATCAGTTCTTTAGAGAGACACTGTAAATCTAGGCTCTCTGTTGGCCCTAATTCATTGAAAGGGATTCAAAATAATTATTTTATTTTTAGATGAACCTGTGGCTATTCCTAGTGATCCTTGCCATCCTAATCCTTGTGGACCGAATACTGTCTGCAATAATGGTGTATGTTCTTGTGTGGCTGGCTATCATGGTGATGCTAATCTTGGATGCCGACCAGAATGCGTTTATAATACAGATTGTCCTCTTGATAAAGGTTGTTTACGAAACAAATGTGTCAATCCTTGTATTGGAACCTGTGGAATTAATGCTTTATGTGACGTTATGAACCATGTGCCAATGTGTTCATGTCCCAAAGGCATGAGCGGCAATGCTTTTGTAGAGTGTCGACCATCAGCAGGTAAACTTATGTTTTAATTTATTAAACATTTTAGAAATATAACATGAGGTATATTTATAGAATGATAAGATGAATGATTACATTAATCTTTCGTGTTTCAGTTTCAGTCATCAACCCATGTAATCCTTCACCATGCGGGCCCAACAGTCGTTGTCAGCAATCGAATGGTCAAGCAGTGTGTTCATGTGTACCCGGGTATCGAGGAAGTCCACCAACATGTCGGCCAGAATGCGTCGTTAGTCTCGAATGCCCTCTAAAAGAAGCTTGTAACAACCAAAAATGCATAAACCCTTGTATTGGAGCATGCGGAACGGCTGCAGTTTGTGATGTTATCAATCACAATCCAATTTGTACATGCCCACCGTCATTCACCGGGGATCCTTTTGTAAGGTGTACAGTTATAGGTAAACCTACGCTTAATTATCTAATAATACTTTTTACTTAAAGTTCAGACTTGGGCATTAAAATGTTCTTTAAATTTTCTTTCTAGTTGCAATAGAAGTACAGGTGAATCCATGCGAACCATCACCTTGTGGCCCACATGCAGTTTGCAGAATAAGTGGAGAAAGCCCCATTTGTGCTTGTTTACCGAGCTATAAGGGAACACCCCCGAACTGTAGACCCGAATGCATTAGCAATAGTGAATGTGATTATAATTTGGCTTGTCTTAATCAAAAATGTACAGATCCATGTATAGGCGCATGCGGTTCTAATTCTGAATGCAGAGTCGTAAGTCACGCTCCAATGTGTCTATGTCAATCTGGTTACACAGGCGATCCCTTTACATTCTGCAGTCCTATACCTATCATGGATCAGAAAGAAAATTTAACACCTTGTAATCCAAACCCTTGTGGCTCTAATGCCGTATGCAAAGAACAAAGAGGTGTTGGGTCATGTCAATGTCAAGATGGTTATTCAGGCAATCCTTATGAAGGTTGTCGACCAGAATGCGTAGTGAACTCTGACTGTCCTCTTAATAGGGCTTGCTCTAGAATGAAGTGTATAGATCCTTGTCCAGGAACCTGTGGCCCAAATGCCTTGTGTCAAGTGCATAACCATATCCCAACATGTATCTGTCAACAAGGATACACCGGAAATCCATTCAGCCATTGCAACATCATACAAGAATGTAAGTATTATTAGAGAAAACATTTCTTTAATTATTAAAATTACAACAAAAACTAAAGGATACTTTTATTTTTGCAGCAGTAATAGTTGAAACGAATCCATGCAGCCCCTCTCCATGTGGAGCAAACAGTCAATGCAGGGAAGTTAAGGGACAGGCGGCATGCTCTTGTTTACCGGATTTCATGGGTGCACCTCCGAACTGTCGTCCTGAGTGTGTAGTGAGCTCAGAATGTCCAACGCATTTGGCTTGTGTAAATCAGAAATGCATCAATCCGTGCCAAAATACATGCGGAGAAAATGCAAATTGTAATGTGATCAATCACAGCCCCATATGTGTGTGTAAACAAGGTCTTACTGGAAATTCATTTACAAAGTGCTATCCCATAAAAAGTAAGCTTTTGATTTCCAAAAAGAAAATCAAATA
>JAKRBP010001466.1:112424-124054 GCA_022398575.1 Heliothis subflexa | reverse complement strand
CCCTAATAATGCAATGGCAGCAGTAGTAATTACATTTTTACCTATTACTGATATCTCTTATTATAATTTCTCAAACAAATCCTTCTCTTGTAGATACCAAGCAAAACCTACAAAACAATTAACATAACTACAGACAATTACGTAAGTCCTATTTTTAATTACCAATCCAATCATGAAGTAAAACTCTAGGAATGTGCACTGCAAAATCGTGGGCAAATCAATCAAAACACAGTAAAATCGATATCTACTACAAATACCAATCATTCATAACTTTTTGTTAGCAATTCGGAATCGATTCAGCGTTCCAATGAATCGATAATTAATTGCGAGAACTCGATTGTAACCTCAAAATAGTGTCCCACGCTGCAAGTCGAGTTGGATTAGAAATCATTGAGAAGTTCAATTATGGAGTTTATCCCTTTGTAATAAAGGCGTTTGTTAGTGAATTGGTAATTTGGTTTCTTTGTCAATATGGCTATGTAATTAACATTTCACCTTGCTCTAGATATCAGGTGTGGGTTTATCTCGGTTGGGACAGGTTGCGAGTTATCGATATTTTTAATTTAGTCAATAAGTTTGTTGACTTGTAAGGCATTCGTTGCAATTGTTCGCGTTGGTTCACAATGGCCACTGACTGAGAACTCATTATTTTAATAGATTATTTCAATATTTTTGATGATTTGATTTGAATATTTAGGTCAATGTGGTACACCTACGAGTACATAACCAATTGCGATTTTACAGGTCAAAATGGCTTACTGGATCTTTCTTAAAAACGTGTAAATACCTCTAATATCCCACGGAAATTAGCATTTTTATTGTAGAATTTTTACTTCGCAGTTACGCCCAAAAATTTTCCCCATTATTTCAGCTTTCCTTCAAATAAATATAATATTCCTTGCAATATTATTATCAATTGTGCAAGTTAATTCCTAATCTCCCGCGGCGCTTATAAACTCTTAACGTACAAATATGAAGGCCATTATAAACAAAGAGAATAGTAATTCTATTCATTTGTAGTATTGGTTTGATTTACAGGTGTAACTTGAGGAATGATCGGTCTTGTTCGGTACGATTCGTTTAATCATAAGACTTGTACCATGTTTCTACCTAATTGTTACTGCAACGATGTAGGATGATTTGAAGAACTACATATCTTAAAACTGTCTGCTTAAACATGATGATTAACTGGATAAGTCTGTATCAAGAAATACACATTGTCAAAATTATTCAAGTAGTGACGAGATAGGACGAGATGAAATAAAAAACGCATCGTCTCGAGAAACTTCCCTCCATGAAACGCAATGTAAATATTTGTTTTTACAGACAAGTTTCATTAAAATCACTCATTGGAGTTTTTCTGTAAAAGAGTAACAAACCTGCATTCATACATACATTTTTACAAACTTTCCGTTTATAATACTAGCAGCATTAGTACTTTTCAGAACATTGACATTTGAAATACTTTTGGAGCTAAAAGGCTAAAATGCTATCTTAAAATATCACACAATCTTGATTTAAGAGAAATATCTAAACATTTTACAATATCACCGTAATCACATAAGGAACGTGCCACATCCCATCATCGTGCGATTTCAGTGAAATTGCCATCTTCTAAACTTTCTTCGATCTTAGGAAATTGATTTCCTTCGCAAATCGATGCGAATCACTTTCTCAGGCAATATGCCACGTAGACTAATGTTACCTTCGATTACCTGTATTACATAATGTACTTACGCCATTTTGTAAGGAGATACACTATGTGGAAGTTATTCCGGGTTAGATGAAAAAACCTCTTGTTTTCTATATTGTAAGTGCGAAAGTTTGTAAGGATGTGTGTGGGTATGTTTGTTACTCGTTCATGCTAAAATCCTGGATGGATTTTAATGAAATTTGGCGGTAACATGGCTTGTACATCAGAATAATGTACAGGCTACTTTTTGTCCTGTTCGGGAAGTAAGTAGTTCTTTCGATATGCGGGTCAAAGCTAACAATGTAATAAGTGGAGTGACAATCCTTTCTCAATATGGACCTATAAGTACGTTTCTGACGTTTCAGGGGTAGATGAATATACTCATAATCAAAATATGGGTAGATAAAAAGGGCACTAATGTGGTCATTGTATAATCCAAACAAGACTTTCGAGAACGCTGTTGCCATTTCTTCAAGATTAGCACAGATTGACAAGTTGGAACACTTCAGAAGCCATTAAGTACTTATTGTCTAGTTGCCCAAGAGCTCAGAACAAAGTATCAGCTTAGCTCCCGTTTAATTGCACCACTTCATAATAAAGCACAAATCTGAGAGATTAATTATGGCAATTAGAGCCATTTAGGACTCATATTAAGCCCCCGAAACCATGCAAAATGTAAGAGATCCACGTTTTATTCCACACGATCAAAATACAACTTCTCGTAAAAAGTAAAGGGGTTTTTAAAGTCTGGAATTAATTAAATCACGCACACTGACAGTTGCATATGTTGCATCCCTACACACTAACGCGTGCACTCACGCGCAGCCGTCGATCCACGAGGTTAGAGATGCCCAAACGCACCATAATTGGCGCCAACGCTTTTTGGCGCGGTATTTTTATTCATGGATTCTTGCGGCCTCTTTTGTACCCTTAAAGCCTTTTATGGCCCATCCTTTTTGCTGCCAAACGTGCGCACGCGCCGCAGCTAAGACGAGTGAGCAATTAACATTATTTTCGTTTGTGATTGGTCCAAAACCAAAACAATACATATGCAACGCATTGTCGGGCAGTTTTTCGTGGATTTTTGCCTGTCACCGTTTTGGGAGAGACCGTCGATCTTTTATGGATAGCTTGCGCAACATTTAATGTACACGTCGGCTTTTTTGTTTTATTACATGAACATGGAGTAGCGAAATACTTTACAGAAGAATTGCATCATCAACTTGTTCTTCGAACAGAAAAACTTGATGGTGAAGTCGTCTGTCGCCCAACTAGTTTCACGTATCAGAACGATGCAAGATACCAGTATTTAGAAAGTTAATTTTAAATTCTAAAAAAACCCTAGAAACAATGTAAAATTCAAAATAACCGTGGTACAAACAAAGGGCCACCGACTTTCTTAAGTCACTGCATATTTGAACAGGCAATTTGCATTCCCTCAAAACGCTCAGTAAATCACAGTACTTTCTTAAACAAACATTGCTTTCATTACAAAACCAAATACAGTTTATCTGGGCTCTGTAAATTTTAAAGAGAAAACAATGGCAACGCCTTTCCATTTCTCTAAATCAAATAGTACCAAAACCGGGCGGTGGTTATGAGAGGCGCTGTCGCTGCGCCCGCGCCGCTGATTTATGTTGCGCGCGCGCACCTCAACAATTTATTGCGATTAGAACACTCTTTGTGGTAGCTGTGATTCAGATGTGCTGCGTTTTAGTCGGATCTTGTTTATGGTATAGAATGGCAATATGTATCTCCGTGTCTGAAATGAAAAGTTGTTATAAATGGCCGGATATTTTCGTGCTGGCAATTTGTTTGCTCGATTTAGGAACTGCAATTTAAGAGCCTGCAATTTATTTAAATGTTGTACAGTCAAGCTCTTCATTGATGCATGAAGATTATCCCTTTTTTGGTAAGAAGCGTGAGCGAAACTAACAAATTAGGCTAATTTACCTAGTTCGCTTTTTTGGCTCGCTCGCCTTCACCGTGATCACAGGGCTATCTGCCTATCCTTATTTAATCTTAAACAGGTAATTATGTAATTACACACAGATTCGAACCTGCGACCTCCATTGGTACTGGCATCTTAACTACCGGCCATACAAGGCGATCGAATTACACACAATGCAAACATTTCGGTGCAATTAGGTGCGCAGGCGCGCCCAGTCCGAATCAATTATAATACACTAATCTCTTATCTTGGGGTTCGTGATTGTAAAAGTTCTTCATATTCCTGAAATAGACGCGCGTTTTTTTTATAATTTTTGCGTAATTTAGCGGCAGTTTCTTAGGTTTCAGATAAAGTCCAAAATAGCTATTTTATAGATGATGCCACAGGAATGTTTTTAATTTTATCTGTTAGATAGCTATTTAGAACCTTATCTGGAACTCTATAACTGGCTGTAAATATACGGAAAAGTATTTCACAGTATATTTCTTCGAGCACGTATATCTCATTTGCCTACCAGCATGTGCTCACGGAAGCTGCTAAACGTTATTAATATAATTATTTATTATCAATACTAGTGGCTAGATATTAGCCCTAACATTGCACCACGATTTATGGCCGAGTTTGTACTCAACATGGCCGTTATTTAGTTCCGCATAAAATATTTATACAACCGCGCGTTGCCGCGTTGTACGTGTGAAGAGTGCCTTATACCAAGCGAGCATTATTACGATTACTATTGTAAACTATTGTGAAAGAATTTAATATCAGAGTACATACATTGTTATCACCGGGCAGGAATTAATTTATGGCTTTGAAACTATACGTGCGAAAATCAGGCTATTTGTGTAAGTGTAGTTTACTAATCAAATTTCTTCAAAAATGGTTTCAGTTGCTCAATCAAGTGGATCTATTAAGATTATTCAGATTTTAATCAAAACAAAATTAACTGGCTTTTACCTAAAAATTTTGTCACATGTGAACGAAACTGGTTTCTGTCCAATTAATTTCTCTTATCACCAAATGCAGATGACCTGAGTTTTAGAAATCAGATGCCTCTTTCCCACGGTTGGCTAACACCCCAAAAAGTTTGAAGAAGCTTCCTCAATCACAACAGCACTTCACATTCGCCACACTTCCATAGTTGCATTCATCATTCGTTTCGGTGTAAATGCTCACTTTAGTCAGATATTCAAATACCTAAGTTCTAACTATAGGAAAGGTACTCTCTCTTTGGATACAAGGGGTCACCATGATAACTTAGGTTTCAACGTTGAGAAGTAGTCTTGAAATATTGCCTGAGAATCTGGCTTCGTATTATAAGTACCTATCACATTATTTGCCACTGTTATAAAGCTGAAGTGTTTGGTTCTTCGAACGCGCTGAACTGCTAGTTAGATTTCAAAAAAATATTTCAGCATTAGATGGCCCACAAATCGAGGAATCCAGATTTGTAAGCTAGAATTAATTCTGAGTCGATTTGAAAAAAGTTTCTGATTTTATTTTTATCAATTTACATTCTTATCAGCTAGAAATGCCAAATCTGAAGTGTTCTATGCCGATAAATCATCCCCAAATAATATCAGATCTAAAAGTTGTTTATTCGAATTACTGTTAAAGCCTAATAAGCAATCACGATTACAAACCAAACATAATCCAATTAACAGCAAGCTTATCCACTGGATGGCTTATCGTGCACATCTACAATCACGCGGATCCACTCATGTATACTCGTAAGTACATTCTCGCGGGCCCGGCCTTGCCCCAAGTTTCCGTGCCCCCAGGCCACAACTTTCACTGCGAATTCCCTCTTCACATGATAGCCATTTCTAGGTATTATTTTATAAATTCTTTGACGTTTTATTGTTACTCTTTGACGCTGATAAATTCTTGGTTTTTGGTTTATAAGCATCAGGTTTACTTTGGTCGCTGATGGTGTCTAGAAAGTTTAAGGTGCTAAATTTCGTACGGAGGAGGTTTCGCTTCTAATGCTCTATTCTGAAAAGAAAGCTCGTTCTTAGATATAGGTCTACTAAATAATAGGAAATAAGTAATAAAATGTTTACATTACTTACCTCCTTCTCAAACGAGTTTAAGGAGTTTCATCAATAGAAAAACCTTCACCTTAATATTTTGACTACGACATACATGTCAAGCATCAAACTATAATGTCAATGTCAATCTCTTAAGAAACATTTACCAAGTGTTATTATAATAGTTTTATTTTATAAGCTATTTATTTTCGTAGATTAATAAATCAATACCTAAATATAATTAAAAATGGATTCACCGGTCAGTGACTCCGGAACAGAGCCGGTCGAACTGATCTTCGAACAACAGGGCTATGAGAGTTCTGAAGAAATACCTATGGATCAATGGTCTTCATTAGAAATTGTACTGCCAGAAGAAAATATTAAGAAACTTTTATACAAAGAAGGGTTGTATGACCCTGGCAGCGGCGAAATTTGCGCGAAGTACATACCCATGTCCGCCAGTTCTGTGCTCCGACACCCTTACTTCTGCTACCCAGCGATTAAAGATCCAGGGATAGAAGAGGCCTTGTTACAACCTGAACCTCTTGTAAAGTATTCAGATGACGGGCAGGCCGTATACCTAGAAATGTGCAAAGAAATGAAACAGTGCCCAGTCAGGAGTTTCCATAAAGGGCTACTTGAAAGTCAAATAGATCTAAGATATTACAGCGTTAACCCAAATGGAGTCCGCGCAATGGCTATAGCTCTACGATACAATAAGACAGTTAAATCATTGAACCTAACAGATAACTTTTTGAACGCTGATGCTAGTTTTCATTTGGGCAGCATGCTTATAACAAATAGTACAATGACTGAACTCAATTTACGTGGTTGTAGGATTGGCCCTGATGGTGCCAAGCGCTTATTATATAACTTACCTCATAACAAAAGTCTGCATACACTCGATTTGAGTTACAACCAGTTGGGCGACGAAGGCATGAAGCATCTAGCTAAAGCTATATTTTATGGACTCGATGTTAAGAAAATTAACCTAGCTTATAATAACATATCCGGGAAAGGGCTCACGCTCATAGCTGAGTCATTCGAAACACATAACAAGTTTACCCATATAAACCTGTCATGGAACAAATTGTTTACTCAAGGAAGTTCCGCGTTTCTCATGAAACTATCAGAAAGCACTGCTCTTCAGGTCCTAGATCTGGCGTGGAACTCGTTGAGTGGTCCTCGATACGCCTTAGCAATAAAAAGCATCTTGGGATGCCCGCTTATACAAAAACTGAATCTAAGCAACAATAAGTTTGCAGGGGAAGTATTGACAACTATTATATCAAATTTAACAAAAGCTAAGAAACTGAAAACGTTGCACCTATCGTATAATCCCCTGACCCCAGCTGATGCTCTGGCAGTGTTAAACAAAGTAAGATTGGTAGCATCAAAGCTACAACAGTTGTACATGGAAAACATATTTGTCAATGGAGAATTTTTAGCTTTGCTTCAACGGATAAAACAGATGAAGTCAAAGAAAAACATAATTGTGACGTATGGAGGGGTTGTAAGTGCAATCGTGGTGAAAGGCCCAGACACAAGAGATCTAATTCTCAATAGAGTTGAATATCTTACAAAAAGGGCAAAGAAAAATAAGGTTGACATTGCACTGGTTATGTTACAGTGGCAAAAAGAAAATCGCACAGTAATGGGTGTGAAGGAGTTTGTTGCTTCATTAGAGGTAGCTGGCGTGCATTTGGATGAAGGCGTCATAGATGAATTATTCGACGTTTTCAGTGCCTCAAAGTCTGCTAAAACAAAAACTATAAACATTAACCTCATGGTAGAGTATATGAAACGCAAATGGCCTGACAGACAGTTACCTCCCTCTCCCGCACCAGAACTTGAATCCACGCCCGTACCAGAAATTGTTGGAAAAGGAAAAAAGTGAATTATACCATTTATTTTATGACTGCTCTTATTTAATGTATGTACTTGTAGGATTGATTTAGCTTTATATAGTTTAATTAATTTTGTATATTTAATTTTTTAAGACAAGCAGCGCCGAAATGCGATAAGGTAAGTTTGCTTAGATATATTTTTGATGAATTGCTATATTGTAAGTGTTGTTAATAAAGTTACTAATGTTAACGTTGACTTTTTTTTATTCCTATAAACAAATAAAATATGTGTGTTATGAATGAATAAATCTAAATCTGAAACAATTTTAGTATTGAAGAGATTCAATATCAGAATAATTGCATTCAGTCAATTCAATATCATTCAGAATAACACAAGAAAATATTTTACCTCTTTACTGACAAACACCTCATAGATGCAATCGAGAAAAAATATAACAACATTCAGAAAATTAAACTGTCAAACTTATTACTGTTGCAAAAGCCCGAAGTCCGCATTATTTTTCTTATATATAATATAAACAATATTTCATAATAAGTATGTTTGAAACAGACTCTGAAGATTCGTTAGAAGATAATATTGAGTTTCTTTTAGAAAATGAATTTGATAGTAACGAATCATCCATAGAGGTGCCTCAGGGGGATTGGTCTTCCCTAATCTTATCTGAGGAACAAGAGAACATTAAACGTAGACTCAACAGAGAAGGATTATACGATCCAGGTAGAGCTGAACTTTGTGAAGTTTACTTACAATGTTCAAACAGTTCCGTATTCCGTCATGTGTACTACAACTACCCGCCCATCCTCGACCCGGGTATAAAAGCAGCTTTATTAGATCCACAAGGCGTCATTACCTACGCAACTGACGGTCAAGAACTATACCTAGCATTATGTAAAGAAGCACAAACACATCCAATAAGGTCTTTCCACACATCTTTGCTGAATGAGAAAATCGATCTGAAATACTACGGAATATATTCAAAAGCTTTTCGGCCAATAGCACTGGCGTTAAGCAGAAACACCAATGTTAAAATTCTGAATCTAACAGGAAACTGGATCAGTCTAGATGGATGTTATCACCTAGGTGAGATGCTCCGAACCAATGTTAGTTTAACCGAAATTAATTTAGCCGGATGTAGAATTGGAGCTCGAGGTGCCAAGCGGCTGTTTGCTTGTCTCCGATTCAATGGTTCTCTCAAAAAGCTGAACCTTTCAGCGAATGAGTTACACGACACTGGGATCCGAGTAGTAACTAAAGCAATCATGAAAGGGACAAATGTGGTGAATTGGGATCTAAGTAAAAATAAACTTACATCTAAAGCAGTTCTCGATCTAGCCGATGCTTTTCAAGAGAGAAACAAATTTACTCATTTGAATTTATCCTATAACAATATATTTTCACCGAGGGCTTTATTACTTCTCTGCACTTTTTTGTCCGATAACGAAGACTTCCAGGAGCTGGATTTGTCTTGGAATGCGTTACAGGGCCCTCGTGTAGGGCAAGCTATAAGGTTGCTGCTTCTAAACCCAAAGGTCCGAAATGTCAATTTGAGCAACAATAAACTTAACGGAGTTGCCATAACCGAGATTGCTTCCAATTTATCAAAAGCACGTAAACTTCAAACTCTAAATTTGTCTTATAACCCTTTGACTGCACTCGACGCTCTGAAATTGATTCGGCACTTAAGAGTTCCTGCTGTTAAGCTACAAAAACTGTTACTTGATAATGTAAACGTCAATTTGGATTTCATACAAGCTAGAGAAAAAATATTATCATTAAGTTTTCGCAAGAAGGCTGTTATTACTCATGGTTTTGTCAGTGATCAATTTATCCCTAAAAAGCTTGATGTCAGGGAATTGCTGTTGAAGAGAGCTGACGCTATTGGTAGGTCAGCCAAGAAGATAAAGAATAGAATTGATGTGGGATTGCTTCTGTTGGAATTGTACAAAATTAATCCAGAACCTTTGAATACAAAAGATTTCGTCCAGACTATGGTAAGACGAGGTGTTCACATTGATGACGATTTCGCTAGCGAGATGGCTGACGCGTTTCCTGGATCAACGAAAGGGAAAATTGATTTAGCTGCCGTTGTGGAATATATGAAACGTTTGTGGCCCGACAAGAAGTTGCCGCCTACCCCACCCCCCGAGCCCGAACCAGAACCCGCACCTTTACCAAAACCTAATAAAGACAAAAAGGCGAAGAAATAATGCGGAACTATTTAGACTTAGTTTTAATTTAAGTATTTTAGGTTGTATACTTATGTTTAGTGATTAATTTTATTCTTAGTAGGTATATTTTTAGATTGTAATTTATTTCGGGATTGTGTAAGCAACGATTAAATTTAAGACTTTCAATATTTCTTTTAATTTCTGTTCTACAATAATATAAATGTGATTTACATCGTGGATATGAAGCGGCGCGTGATTCGTGTGCATTGTGGCACGTCATGGGACTTATGCCAATGAGATCACATAGCTGTGACGATATCTTATGGTTAACAATTGTGATTTGCATAGCAATAAGTGGCCTCGTATTAACTGTTATATAGATCACGCTTCTCAGAATCGTGATCCTTGTGTTGTGTAATCTCACTTGTAATTACATAATAGATGTTATTTATAGTAATTATCTGGCACGATGATTACTTTTGCTGTAAGAAAAACTTGAAAAACTATTAAATAGATATATAATCGGTTTCCAAAACAGTAAATTATGAACTTATAAGTAACCTTTTATGATTAAAATTACAAATTACAGCGGTGGATGGTGGAGCTGCGCTCGCGGCGGCGGCGGCGCGGGCGCACGGTAGCGTGCGTCACGCAACCTGGACTTGTCCGCTTTATTATTATTTATTGCTTTCAAATAATCTCCGAGTAGATAATACTATACAAAATGCCGCGGCACAGCATTCCTGTCGTAATGTGGAATACTGAGTGAGATGTTAAATGATTCGTGTTGAAGGTCTCATATTGTGATGTCTGCTAATAGATCTTATCTATAAGGGTTGTCCACGGATATAGCTTTGTACCCTTTTGTCCCTTTTTGGGTGGGATGACTCCATATTCCATAAATGGGTTATTTTGTGCCTATTTGGGGTTATCCTGGATAAGATCTGGCGTGACTGGAATATATGTGGAACACACATTAGCCATGTTTTTGGGCAGTTCAGTATTTAATAACGTCTTCTAAAATGACATCCTTTTTTTAGAAAATGGTACTTTCAGAATAAAACTTCATCTTTTAGGACAAAATAAGAAGAGCATATCATACAGGATGATATTTGTGTTTCTTCACCTTTAAGTATACAATTGTTATTCTTAATCCCATTCTCGCATACTGGGAACCCTAAACTGAAGATTAACGAAAGAAATTTTCTGCGCCGCAATATCAAAGGCAGTAATCAGAAGCTACGGAATTCGCACCGACATGCGGAACCCTGATTTAAATCAGCTCGGTGTATGATGCGCTAGAGTCGGAGTAATGCACTCTATATTATGTTGATGATAATCCCAAAGTATTTGATTATTATCTTCGTTTAATGTTAAAGTATTGCAATATTATTAAGAGGTAAAGCTTGTGGGAGTAATCTCTTCATCTAGTTCTAATTATTTCAGTGTTGGGAAGCTAGGCTAAAGGGCACGGCAATTATTTCAAAGTATTTGAAAAAACAGCTAGTTATTAAAATAAGAACTAATTGAGGTGCATTAAATGCATCTATTGTTGTAAATGCACGTACTGAGATTCTTGGTACAATATTTAATGGCATCTATCTAATGTTAGAATTTGTTTGTTACAGGTAACTTTCGCGTCACCATGAGAATGAAAACTGTTGACTAGTAAGCTAAGTATGACTATTGCAAAAAGTAAGTCGTTATAGAACATTTTTGCACTTAGATCTTCACTTTCATGGTGATAGATGATTCAGAAAGCTCACGGCAAATATTTTGGGAAATCTATAGGCAAAATATCTTATAACTTTTATAGGATTACCTACTAGCTGTTCCCCTCAAATTTAGCCATATCTAAAAGGAGCTGCTTCCCACACCCTATGTACAACAGCAGGTCAACGTATACGAATCTGTCAAAT
>JAKRBP010001455.1:63047-74678 GCA_022398575.1 Heliothis subflexa | reverse complement strand
TTGTTACATATTTACACTGTGCGCACGCCGGGTTAAAAAGACAGCATTGAATACGCTACTGCTGTTACTAATTCCTCTAGAGAGGGAACCTATGAAGCTTTTGGTCAAATTTAAAAAATAGTAACTGGCATGCCAATAAATGGATGTCGAGAAAATGGTATCGTAATCAATTAACGCAAAATAATAGGGAACAATGAACAATATCCTCGAAATGTTCTGAAATTTGTTTGAGTTTGCGGTGCACGAGGCGTCTTTCTATACCTATGCCACGTGACCAATATTCTACAGCCCCTCCTTCTTTCAATAATTCAAACGTTCCGTATCTAAACAACACCAACTTCCGAACAATTAACGAACTCTCAATAATTAACGGCTAATAGGCAACTTGCTATGAACTCGCAGGGACAAATCTTAGAGATAATTAGGATTTACAAACGCTCAAATAACTTTTCCCGAAATAAAACCCAAGCAAAGAAAATGTCATCAAAGTGCGTGATTCAAAGTTAAATCCAATTTATAACACTGTTCCCTGGAGGCATTTCGAAACAATAATAAAACTTGGAAAAAATTCTATTCTATCAATTCTATGCCGTTCGGAAGTGTCATGCGTAAAGATAAAATGTATTTTATTTGGAAAGCAATACCTATTTTTATGTCCTAATAGACTATGCGGCTGCTTAAACAGGCTCCTAATAACATCAGGCAGCAGAAAATCTAATAAGCAGAAAGTGTATGCCGCAGAAATTAATTTGCCATAAACACTGGTATTAATAGACGCGAGACAATAAGCCAGCCCCCCGTGAACTCGTAGTCAGCGACCTAATGTCTTGCAGCACGCGAGCCACGTCGTCGTCGCACCCCCGACCTCGAAAAACTGTTTTCATTTACATATACCGCTTTTAACAAGATGATAATAATATTCCAAATCAACTCACCGTTCGGTAACGCTAGCTTTTCTTAGTTAAGTGTGTTACTAGTCCAATCTGTTAAGCTTTTTACCCAAGTTTGATACTTGATTGATTTTCATTAACCTCTAGTAAATTTTCTTTTAATTTACAAGTTTATTTTCTTTTAATTTAAAGTCGTGGTAGCCTAGTGGCTAGAATATGTTAAAACATGTTTAATACAAGGTGATGATGATCATGGTAGGTTTTAGTCAGTAAAACTCCGACAATCCCTTACAGTGCGAAAAAACGGGTCATAGGGCTTGGTGACGACTTTTTCATACACTACGATTGAACAGTAACTTCAACGTGACACTGGGTAGATAGATAGATAGTTTTTAAATCCGACTGAGTGGACTACTTTACTCAGGATGGAGTTGGTCGCGATAAGCAACAAGATATGTTTAAAATCGATTTAAAGGTTAATATTTATACAAACTCTAATAATGGCAAACAGAATGCGATAAATAAAGACAAACAGAAGGAAGAAATCTGCATCATCAATTATTCCGCAGTTCAACGGATTTTAGGAAGTAGTCCATTTGGACGGCGACTGTCACTGTAGCGAACGTACCTAATTAACTTTCTTTTCCTCAACATTTTCAAATGATGCATTTTAAAGACAAATTTAGTTATTCTTTGGTCCACCGCTAGGAAATCCTTTTAGAATGGGAATAAAATAATGACGTCAATGTAGTGTACTATCAGAGACGACTTAACCAGCGTCGTTGACTTAGTCGTTGATCCGTCGTCGAGGCAGTTTATCAAAATCGAAGAGTACTTAAGGTTTCCGAATTAACAGATATTTTAGTTTACAGGTAGTTATACAAAATTTACTGCTTCATAAGTGATTAATGTCACGTATACAATGACTTGCGACAGTGGCCAGCCTGCCACCGCCGAGAGCTCGGACGATCCGACACTCGACTCTGTGTCGGCTCAATTATTCACACGACACGCCCCCACCCACCGCATCATCCGCTTGCTGCCAAATTAAAAGTAAATAACGAAATGAAAACAAGCGGGCCCGCGCCGCGAGGGACTCGCAAACCTTTTACCGCTGTCGAGTAAACAACTAGATACAGCTAAACACACTTTATCATTCTATCGGCTATCTATTTGCGAATGCAGTAAATGCTGATCGAAAAATGGAAGCAGGAAGTGCATATTACGCAGACCATCAATGTAAAACAACAATGAAATTATATATTTTTTAACTGCTTTTTAGTTACAGTCATCTTGTGATTTTTGTGTAGTTTCATTTTGAAAACCACATGCAGTAGTCAACAACTCAGTCGCATGTCATATAATACAATATAGTACATAATGGAGTCCAGGCCGATTGTCAACCATAGCGGATATTCTATTTAAGGAGCCACCTGCACAGGACATATTATAGTGCACACGCTATTCCCTCACTTTAAAAGCCCGATACGACCGGAGAAATCAAGCGCAAGACCGACATTAACTTGCACTCTCTCTGTATCAATCACCAACTTCTTGGGCTCCGGGCTGCTTTGTGAAAGTTTCTTAAAGACCCACATGGTGATTTCGGCCCGACCCGGGAATCGAACCCGAAAGCCAGCCGAACTCGAAGCAGTCACTATGCGAGTCTGTGTATGCTCCAAGTATGATTTAAGAACCGAGTGAAATTATTGAACCTAGTACCTACTTGAAAAATCTCCAGTCATGACTAGTGTATTCGTATCAATCAACCTTCTGACTAAGCCAAAATATGTACTAGTTGGGGCCAATTGCACCGACCGTCATTTATGTAATCGGTGGTTTGATTAACTTTTTTACCCTCCTGTTGAAATTTTCGTGAAACCGAATTGTTTTAAAAACATCATGCTTTGGGAATATCTTAAAGAACAATAATAATTTCAAAATAAAATGTTTCCACTCGACTATTTTGCATCTCAAATTATGATTAACAGCTGGTTAGGGTTTATCTGGTTGGCAAGAATACATTTAGTCCTAAGTAACGTAGATAACTGACGTTTTATGTAGTGGGCGAACTTGGCCCATTTAAACAGATAAATAAAACAATATGATCGACTTTTTATTAATACAATGCATATAGTGTTTTTCACTAAGTAAACGATTTCATTAGTTTCCGTCCTTAAAAAGTAAAAATATCTTGATTGCTTAGGTACACACATTGTCAGTGGAAAAAGGCAACTAACAGCTAGACCCAAAAGCACTATTCTCAGCGAAGAGCAATTTCGAAGAACAATGAACTGGGGATGAATAGTGGCGGCGAAGTAAAAAGTCTATTTACATCATATGCATATTTGCTACCGCACTGTAAAAAATACTGAATATACGGTTTTGTTGCATGTATGCAGGGGCGGCTAAGTAATTAGTTGATAAACATTGCGATAAAGATATATACTGCTGAACAGACAAAACAAATAGGTATTCTTCGAGACAAGGTTTAAAAATGTGTGTTGACACGGGATCATTAGTGGGAACATCAAGCTTGTGGGGGAGCTAGTTCGTATAGGACAGGTGAGACAGTAACGAGCGGTCGCCGAGTCATCGTGAGCTAGAGAACAACCCCTTACGGCGAAAATTGTCACATAGCAAAGTGTGTCACGGGGCTGTATCATTATTTGGAAACGGCTGTGAATAATGTACAAAGGCGTAATTGAACACATACATTAAATTAATACAAAACCAATATAAATACTTTATGATCGTTATTGTTCTCGTATTCTACAGCAGACTAACAAGAGTTTGAAGTTTTATAAAAATACAAAGCTGTCAAAAAATAAAGATATACATATAGTTAATTAACTAGCTTCCACTGATTAGTTTCATTAAAAATCCGTCCAGTGGTTTTTGCGTGAAAGAGTAATATCCGTACATACATCCATATCCTTACAAACTTTCGCATTTATAACATCAGGAGGATGGTACTGCCAGCGGTAGACTGAAGTTTGCGCTCTTAAAGGACTATCTGTCATCATCAACATTTCGTTATCTTGACACCAACAATTAAACGAAGTCTGGACCTGCAATCTTGTAAATTTTCGAGTGATGACGATTTCAGTGCATGATATCATTACTTTAATATAGCAAAACCTTTTCATACCTCTTCTCTTGATTTGTTATCTACGTTAGGTTAAATAATCAACAATTCAACATAGATAAATCGAAGGATGCGGATGGATGTATACCGTTGAAAATACAGGCTTCCCTAAAAAGTCGTCCAAATAAGCAGAGCAATGGTTGCGAAAACTACATCGTAACTAGTCCAGTAGTTTTTGATATGGGTAATTCTAAAGAGATGAAACTATATTTTCTTATAAATTTGACAATGTTAATCAATTGTTGCCAAACAAAGTTTACAATGAATACTGGGTTTTTAAAGAGGTACTTGGAAGGCACGGAATATCCAATTTATTTACTGTTTGAAATTATGCAAGATTTCTCTTTTTCTTTTTTTAAAACACGAGAGAAATTAACTTTTATCTTTTAGTACAGTTATGAGTAGCAACATGTTGTTAGAGGAATGTAGGAAGTGATGGTTCCTGAGCAGCGAACTGCAAACCGAGCACAACAGCAAGTTGAATGGCCGAAGACGCAGCCGAGCGTGGTGAGCGCTACTTCGCACCTAACATATTACATGTAAGGTAAGCGTATAGTGTAGGTATACTCTACTAAAACCATAATGACATCTAAACCAACGAGTTCATCAAACACTTTTTTATTTGTGACTTGTTTTAATCAATTTAAGTAAGAAAACCTTAAAATAAGATGACTTACTTCTAAATCGATTTAGGAGCTGGCTAATGATTGTGGATTATTAACAATGAAACCAAAGTATACCGAGTATAAAGGGCAACTTAGCAGATTTGTGTGACAAAGCATTTTATTCACAACAAAACCACCGATTCGAAAGAACAATTACGCGAGTCAAAGCAGGTATATCTCAAAAGCGCGGCGAGATATAACAAATCGCTAGCGTAACAAAAGAGGCTTTCTCGCGGCCATTACGACGCGGCATACGGAGGAAAGCGAGGCGCGAGCACAGGCGGTGGCGGCGCGGCGGGTGGCCGCCTACGATTAGCGTATGCGGCACTGGAGGCGGCCGCGGCCTACCCCAGGGACCTGCCCAATTTACGATTGCTGCAAAGAATATCTTCGACATGGCATTTTTGCGAGCCGCTAGTGACCGCTGCTATTTGCAGAAAGGCTGTGTAGTGCTATCAGTTCTTATTTTAGGAGGAAAACCAAACTCAATATTTATCGGGATCGATTGAATAAATAAAATTTCAGAATAGGAGTACGAGTGCAAGGTAGGACAGACCTGGTAACCGTAATAAGGGCCACCATAAAACGTTACATTAGGTAACAGCGGCTTCTGGGGCGGCTATAAATATCTCCGTTCGGAAGTAAGGCCAGTGTCCCGTGGGAGGACGACACTTCGTCGAGACGAGCGGCCGTGGACGTGTCGGAGGAATAAAAACATCTCTCTCACCTCGCGTACTCTCCCAGAGAGCGAACGCGCCAGCTCACCACTGCCAATCAATATCACTTAGCAATAACTGCGACCTCTCATATGTGACCATTATCTTTATATACGGCGTTACTAAAATTACGACTGCTATAACTTTACCACAATTTGATCTTCGCGCAGTCGTTTTTAAATTATTGCTTTTAGACGTTTGTCTTTTGGATTGATATCTTGTTTTTATATAACAAAATATGGAAACGCGAATATATAGCTCATAGGGTCTGTCTATCCGGATAGTCTTTTTTACTTATATAGCCCTAATTTAATTTGTTATCAGACAAGACGGGTAAGTAATTTGTTATGCTTATAATATCTAATAATATGTTACTACAAACCAACACTTGAATGAGATTTTATTTTTTATCTCATGCTAATATAATAATAACAAACTAAATATTCTTATATTAATTCACAACCACTGAGCGTGTGAGTACATAAGCAGACCGGTAACGTGGCTTTCGCGAGAGAAATGTTCTTAGTTTCACTTGATGGCAGTGAAACCGAGCTTTAAATATTGGCAATATTATGTAGGTAACTGTTGCAGTGTTGCCTGATTATATCCAATTAAGTGTTTTATATTTTTTAATTTTACTTAACGGAACTATTCAAGCTCAATAACCAAATTCTGCGTCTAGGTACCCAAGAGTGCTTTAAAATTGTATGAAAAAAGCTGTGCAAATGCTAGGATCTCGATGTAAGTCATTAATAATTCTGGAAAGCGGAGTAGACTTGTTTCACTAGGGTCAACACAATCCCAACAAGTTGAATAAGTCAAAATCATCAAATCACCTTAGTAAAGCAAGAATGCAAACAAGGGGAGACCCACAAATTGCTTGCGTTATTAGACGTACCTTAAAAGTTTAGGGCGGCCTTAGTTTACAGAGGTAAGTTTGAGGTTAGGCTAGCAGTTTGTTTTGCGACTATGTTGACAACACATTGACCCAGAATAAAACCGTGTATAAAAAAACCATACTGAAAAATTTTAAGTCTGAATCTTTTCTCTACAATTTGAGTAGTGGAATTGTCTTTTTTTTTACAATAGATATATTTATGCTGTATTCCCGTAGTTTGACCTGAGTTTTTTGACAAATTTCATCTCAGTCTTTTCAGTTATTTGAGTGTAAAAGCGTCACTATAAAAAGTCAATTTTGACGTGAAATTGTTATAAAATCCATACCTTCATCCTTACCAACTTTCGCATTTCAATATTATAGTAGCCGTGCAGCTATGCTAAGCTCCAAGAATGGTGCTAAGCTACATTGGGAATACTGTTACCTATTTCTCAATAACATTATTATGCTTAAGATTTGGTTAGTCATTTATAATATTGTTATCATATAGATTTGTTCCCCATCTTTAATAGATCGTAGACATTTTTATTTAATTATGCGAGCAGTTTCATAATTAGACAGCCTATATAAAGCAGCTTCGCACGTAGGTAATGAACATGTGTACCCGATGTTAGTTAAATGTAGTCTCTAGCGGCACGGTATTCGCTTGGTGTACGTCCATCAAATGTCACAATCAATTACCGCGACTACCCACCCCGCCACACTATGTGGATGTTTAAGGACATGAAAACCATTCTGTTTTAACTTTGAGCGCGTTATCATCACAATGCAGAAAAAACTTATCAACGGACTCTTGTTATTGCAATAATTATATAAGGCTATACTGAAAATAGAAATGTAATTAAGTTTATTCTTGTTTTCATAACTTGAGACGCAACTTGGCTGAATAACAATCTGCGAGGCGGGTAAGTGAATTTTAAATAAAAGAGCGACAAGTCGAGGGTCGACGACGACCGAAGCGGTCCTAAGTTTTGTCATTGTTTCTATATTGCGCGGGGCAATTAGCGCAACTCGGACGCGGCTCGAGGCTCTGCTTGGTCCGCCAGCCCGCAGTGTACCGCCAATCAAATTGTGAGGAAACCGTGGCCAAACCCCCTCTCCCTAACTAACCTTTAAATTTATGTCGCGGCGACACTTCAACTAATGATCGAAATGGAAAAAAAAACGGTATTGTTTTATGAATAAAATTCAAAGCGTTTTTGGGCATAAAACTAAGAAAGATATGCATTGTCCAGTGGGAATGCGTTATCCACATACCAACCCGCAAACGCCAACATATTGCTAAGGAAATGTTGTCAGACAAATCCAAACTTCATACAACGGGACTATGTGATGGTGGTGCTGATTTACACAGGGAACAATAAATTAAACTTCTATTTAATTTAGCATTTTAGTCTACTTATCTGCAATAAAGTCCTGGAGTGCAAATATGGTTACATCGGTGGTAATTACCAGGCGGTATCCAGGAGCGAGCGCGACATCGCCGCTGCACACGGTTCTGGGGCGGTAATTACCACGCTCGAAGGGGTTGGGGCACGGACGCTCTCCTGTCAAAAGGATCGCGTGCCTAGAGGCGGACGCCCGTATTAAACGCTAGCGAAGAAGCCGTGCCCCATCAGATAACATGCAATCAATTTCGCGATCTACATGCCTCTACGTCGGCACCGCCCCTGGACTGACGTCACGCCGATAAGCTCATAGTGCCAGCTAACCACTTGGTACCACCTGGTCTCGCACACTTAAGATTCATGACTTCAGTGCAGTTTGGAAATTATGTACTTTAAATCTGTCATCATGTAAATGTGTTGTCGATAACACTGCTGTTCAATCAATCGGAAAAAGACATAATTTTTAACTGTTGTTTTTATATTTCGCTGTCTCGTCTAATCAAGGCATTTACGGACGCTCTGGCACGAGGCTTAGTCACGCGATCGTTTTATCGCACACCTTCTTTCTGTTTTATAGACAGATAAAGTTTGTTTAAAAAGCTCGCATGTCTTTACTACATTGACGTCCTTGTCGTGACAAGTGGTGTAACCCTCGACATCCTAATATGAACAAAACAAAGCTTTTTAAACAAAGGTAAGTAATCTGGCAATGTAACACCACCACTCAAATTGTCAGTATTGACCCTTGGTGGGTGTAGCATTACAGTTAAAATAAAAACTTTTTTTAAAGAAAAATAATAATTTTTATTTCGGGTTAGGGTAGGTTACTTCTATAGATACAGACAGTAATTATATGCACTGAAAGGGATGTTGGTTCCACTTCAAGATAACCGATGATTTGGTTTTTCGCTAATATTATAAATGCGAAAGTTTGTTAGGATGTACCTATGTAGTATGTATGTTTGTTACTCTTTCGGTATTTTCGGGTGCGGGAAATACTCCCCTCGGGAAGCGAGTAAAACCGCTGGCAGAAGCTAGTGTACATTTAAAAACGTGACGTGTTTAATCTGTTTAAAGTACTTCCTAGGCTGGTGTTACAAATCTTCTACGACAATGGCAGATTTAAGTGATTAACTAGTGACTAACATCATTTCTATATACATTCATAGTCTCAAAACTATCAGAAACTATACGTTTCCTTTGAAGTCAAAGTCTCAGAACATAACTTAGAAAATCCGCCAAGCTTTTCTTAACTTTCGTAAGAATTCTTAGAGTCCAATATCTTACAAATAAACGCAACTGTGTAGAAAACAAAAGCCAGAGGATGAGGCAAAAATCCCGCAAGTCAATTTGATATTATGAGGTAATGGAGAGTAACGGGCATGATTTACGCGGCATCGAGAAGGTTCAGGCGCGGTCGGTTCGCGCGCGAGTACAATTATCGGCCCGCGGGCGCTCTCAATTACGAAGAGGCGCGCCCGTGGGAACACCTCCGAACCAACCGACCGGGCCCAACCACAAATCTCTTAGTCTTACTGTCTTACGCCCAACCCAACAAGTTGCAATATACAGCCCAGCTCGGAAAATATAATGCTTTGGCTTAATTATGTAACAGTTTCACGAAAGACCAGATATATTTTTTTATAATTTGTCTAAAATATTTGAGTCATATTCTGTTAATAGATAATAATTTATAAGAGGATATCCGCAAGTACTATAATTAATCTAAAAGAAATAGCACTGTGTTGAGGATAGGTGTCAGTATCGTTTATAACAATGGCATTAATAAGAGTCCCCTTTTTGAAGACCACCAGGAAGTGGTCGATTTAGAAACAGGAACCGAGGAAAATCTCAATGATGAAGTAAAAAATTGGTACTTTGTTAATGTTTGTTTAAATAGGCAAAAACAAAACCAGTCCATGAAATACGATACCATAAACTAGTTGGTTTTTTTTACTTAGTTGTTTAAACGATTCATTCGATGAACGAATTGCAGTTTGAGGACGCGATCGGGTCGAGTGTCGCGTTTTAATTTGCGCGACGACACACGAGTGGACTCCGTGCCATGGTTTGCGGGGAACGCGTCGAGTGCCCTGCTAATTGCAACGCCACGCTATTTCTCGACCGACACCATCCGCATCGCTTCAACCGATCATCAAATATGTATACTATGTAATGTACATTCATATTTGCGCTTCTACATTACATACATTAATCTGTGAATGCTTTATTTATTAACGAGCAACATGCCTATATGTATAAACAAGTCTGCAATGAAATGAATAAGCGAACTTCCATTATCTGTATACCGCGGCACGAGCATCTCCCAACGGGCGTCCTGATAAGCCCCTGACCAACCGCAATCATATCGGTGTGAACATTAATTACCTGATTTGACACAAGCAACGAGGGCGACAATAATCTTAGCTAATTATAACGTAACGTGTGCTTGTTGTAAGTTCGTCGTTTCACTCTATACAAAAGGGATGCCTTTCGCGCTGTTGCGAGACGTCTGATGTAATTTCAGAAGAAACAAATGAAACTGCTCCCCTTCGCGTAGGAAAACGCTTTACAAACCGCGCGGCCCATGTAATCGGATAATAAAAAGGGCAAACGCGGTAAATATAAGATGAGGAAGACAGTTTTACGAGGAGCACCTAATTAAGTGGTGAAACCCGCAAAACGAAGTAAATGTTTACAGTGAAATAAGTAGCTGAAATAACAGAAGAATTAAACATTAGAAGATACTATTTTATCAGTTCAAAGTCATCACAGTGACCGATCAACTAAGATGAATGCTAATAGCGGGAAATTTGAAATAATACATATATGGTTTTTTGATGCTTTACCTAAGTTAAAGTTATTGACCTTAATATTAAATAGTTTTCGAGTAGAGTGTGTTTTTGCAATGCCTAGAATGAGGTAACTTTGACCTAAAAAGATCTAACATTATGCTGTGAAATCTCGGAAAACTAGCTGCACATTATACACACCTGTGGAAAAATACATGCGTTTAATCTTGCATATGGCCATTGGACCCTCAGTAATAACGTTAATATAAAAACCAGGGAAGATTGGCCATTAAACGTAAACATATTTTGAAATAGGATAATGCAACATCGTAGCTTCCGTTCTAACAAAAGCTATCAAATCCAGGAATGTTTGTGCAAATAGCGAATGTCTGCCGAAAATAAAATGACTAGCGGTGTTGGTTCGGGCGGGCGGTGCGCGGGAGTATTTCTGGCGCGCAGGTAGGGCGGCGCGCGTCGGAATGCGACCTCACCTGAGCGATGCTGATTCACTCGCGCTAAATCAGTGAGCTCAACATATTTATTAGACATCACCTACTTTTGATGCCACATTTAAACTGACTAAGACTGTCGAAATACACAGAGGTTGAATTGCATTGCATGAGACATCACATCACGGGACGCTTTGACGTATGAATGATTGAATACCACATTATAATAATTGATACCAAACCTTTACATTTTTTCATACGCCCTACTGTTTTTCCTTTATTATTAAATTGATATAGGTACATAACATAATAATTTTCTACAAATAAACGATTGTTCATTTTCAATATGTATGTATTAGAAAAATAGACGATTTAGTTTACATAAATCTAGACGAGTACCGAAAGATTGTAATACAATAGTTGAAACATCAATAAAAACTTGCCAATGAATATTAAACAGCGTGATTAACGATTTATTTGCAGGTTCGTACCAATTTAAGGGTGTAAACGTTTAATTCAGTGCGGGTCGCGCGTGGACACGGGTCCAGCTCGGGGCGATTCATTAGCTCGACCGCGTCAGAACAAACAAATTAACGCGACGGGCGTGTTTTACTCGGTGATAAAAGGGCGCGAGGGCGATGGGCAATGCGCCAGCTGCGTGCGGCCGCGCGATAAATCTCGCAAA
>JAKRBP010001447.1:366129-379822 GCA_022398575.1 Heliothis subflexa | reverse complement strand
CAGACGCTGTGTGATGCCTAGATCCTGTAGTATGGACACATTTTACCTACATGCTGCTTTCTTTGCGTAATTTGTATTGTAAACATGTTTGTTCATATAATTACTGTCTTATTATAATCATGTATTATTTTATTTTCAGGATGGGAGTTGAAAGGCCTCCACTGTTACAAATTCTTCAACATCAGGCATTCATGGGAGAAAGCGGCAGAACTATGTCGAAGGTAACCATCAAATTAACCATGCCCGTTTATGAGCATGTGACTTTGAATAGATTTGACTTTTTTTTCTTCTTCATCTTCAGGTACGGCAGCGAACTCATGGTTGTAGATAGCTATTCTGAAAACAACATGACTGCCAGCATGGTGCCAGCCAGCCCTAGCAACAATCACTACTGGCTCGGCCTCGCGACGGTCGACGACTTAAGAACGAACACACTCGAGTCAGCTGCTGGTGCTCTAGTCTCACAGTATGCCGGTTTCTGGGACCTGCGACAGCCAAACCCAAAAGAAGGAGAATGTGTCGACGTTCACGTCACATCCGATAGTCAGTCGTGGGAGCTAACGACCTGTGAAACTCTTTTACCATTCATGTGCCGAGCTACTGCCTGCCCCGCCGGTGAGTAACATCAACAATCAATTGTTTGAAATCAATTTCTACATGCTCAATTACAAACGTACTCAAGTTATACAATGTTAAGGTCACACAAAACAATACTTATACAATTAAAATTTGTTTTAGGAACCTTCCATTGTTCAAATGGAAAATGCATAAACGCAGCCTTCAAATGCGACAAGCAAGACGATTGCGGTGATGCTTCCGATGAAATGGACTGTGCTTCCGAATGTCACTTCTACATGGCCAGCAGCGGAGATGTAGTCGAGAGTCCCAACTACCCTCACAAATATCCTCCCTTCAGCGATTGTAAATGGACTCTCGAGGGGCCACAAGGTCAAAATATCGTTTTACAGTTCCAAGATTTTGAAACTGAAAAGTCTTTCGACACTGTTCAAATTCTGGTAGGTGGCAGGACCGAAGATAAATCTGTAAATTTAGCGACACTTTCTGGCAAACAAGATTTATCTAACAAAATTTTCGTATCCGCTTCGAATTTCATGATCATTAAATTCAGTACAGATGGTTCAGTAGAAAGGAAAGGTTTCCGCGCCGCTTGGAAGATGGAGTCCTCTAATTGTGGAGGCATGCTTAGAGCTACACCTCAAGGTCAAGTACTAACTTCACCTGGCTATCCTAATGGTTATCCTGGTGGTCTAGAATGTGTTTACGTTATCGAAGCGCAACCAGGTAGAATAGTTTCATTAGAGGTCGAGGATCTGGAATTAGGAATGAACAGGGATTACATCGTTATTAAGGATGGTAACACTCCATCGAGCCCTGTATTAGCTAGGTTAACTGGACCAGGTGAAGAAAATCAAAAGGTTGTGATATCGACTACAAACCATCTGTACATGTACTTCCGAACGAGCCTTGGTGATTCCAAGAAGGGATTCAACATGCGATATTCTCAAGGCTGCAGAGCAACAATAATTGCAGCAAATGGCACCGTTACGTCACCTGCATACGGTCTTACAAGCTACCCGAATAATCAAGAATGTTTATACAGAATTAAGAATCCTAACGGTGGTCCATTATCGTTAAAATTCGACGAATTTAACATCCACCCATCCGACGTAGTGCAAGTTTTTGACGGAGCCAGCACCAGTGGCTTAAGATTACATTCTGACAATGGATTCACCGTGAAACCAAGAATAACACTGACTGCTTCCAGTGGCGAAATGTTGATAAGATTTATGTCTGATGCTTTGCATAATGGAATAGGTTGGAAGGCGACGTTCTCGGCAGGTAAGCTATTCACTCTGCGAATAGAACAAATGTGGAACAAATAAGAATGCATTCAGTTTTCTTAATGTTACGTTTTATTTTTTAGATTGCCCTACACTTAAATCCGGACTTGGTGCTTTAGCGTCAAACAGAGATACCGCCTTTGGAACAGTTATAACATTCTCATGTCCGACTGGACAAGAATTCGCCACAGGGAAATCTCGTATCACAACAAAATGTTTAGACGGAGGAAAATGGTCAACGACTTACATTCCTAGCTGTCAAGGCAAGTAATAAACGAGGAGCGGTGGCATTTCACAATGCAATACTACTTTAGGTTATATATACGTTCATGTATACTTATGTAATTTTATTGTTACTTTACAGAGGTATATTGTGGTCCAGTCCCACAAATCGATAATGGATTTTCAATTGGCTCCACTAACGTGACTTATCGAGGTGTTGCAACTTACCAATGTTATGCTGGATTTGCTTTCCCGACTGGACAGCCAATCGAGAGAATCTCATGTCTTGCTGATGGCCGATGGGAAAGAACACCAACTTGTTTGGGTAAGTTTGTAATTAAATCAAGTTTGATTTGTATTTTTGTATCTAATATATTACAATAAACTCTTATTTTATTCTGAAGGGTATTGACGATTGTTTTCTTTTTCAACAGCATCACAATGCGTAGCTCTTCCGGATGTCCCTCACGCTAATGTCACAATATTGAACGGTGGAGGCCGTAGCTACGGTACCATTGTTAGATATGAATGCGAACCTGGCTACGTGAGATCTGGACAACCAGTACTGCTCTGTATGAGCAATGGAACTTGGTCAGGAGATGTGCCAACATGCTCCAAGGCTCTGTGCCCCAAATTTCCGGAGATCAAGAACGGGTTCATCGTTGATCAAACTAGGATTTACATGTTTGGTGACGAAGCCCGTGTTCAATGTTTCAAGGGTAAATATATTTTATACCTTATTATTATCATAATAGATCACGATATATTGATATCACCTGCGCTTTACAAAAATTCATTGTATTGTCAAACCATGTATTATACAATTTTAATTTCAGGATACAAACTTAATGGACCTAGCGTGCTTAAATGTGGACCCAACCAAGAATTTGATAACCCACCAACCTGTGAAGATATCAATGAATGCGCAAATAGCCAATGTGACACAGCCTCAACTGAATGTAAAAACACTCAGGGCGGTTTCTTCTGCCCTTGCAAGTCTGGCTTTGCACCAAGCTTAGATTGCAGACCTGTAGGTGATTTAGGATTAATTAATGGTGCTATTCCTGATGAGTCAATAACAACTTCTGCTCCAGAACCTGGATATACCAGAGGCGTAAGTTTTATTTTCGTTTCTAATAATACATTTAATTTGTTTCTCAATATGTAATACCTAATGTTTACATTAAACGTTACAGATGGTACGTTTGAACAATGGCGGTGGCTGGTGTGGAAACAACTTAGAAGCCGGAGCTAATTGGATTCTCATAGACTTAAGAGCACCGACCATCATCAGAGGATTTAGAACAATGAGCGTCATGCGTGCTGACGGCAATATCGCGTTCACTTCTGCTATCAGAATTCAGTACACTAACGACTTGACTGATGTGTTCAAAGACTACACTAACCCTGATGGCACTGCAGTTGAATTCCGAATTTTAGAGCCCACTCTATCTGTCCTCAACTTACCAGTACCAATTGAAGCTCAATACATCAAGTTCAAAATCCAAGATTATGTTGGCGCACCATGTCTGAAGGTCGAAATTATGGGCTGTGCAAGGTTGGATTGTTTAGATATTAATGAGTGCAATGAAAACAACGGCGGATGTGATCAGAAATGTCTTAACACGTAAGTATTTGCTTTTCAACTAAATCGCGATAATTTCATTTTTAGAAAATGGATATTAATGAAGATTTGTTTTCATTCCAGGCCCGGAAACTTCTCATGTGCTTGCAACATTGGTTATGAGCTTTATTCATCGAACGGCACTGCTGGATTTGCAATTGAAAAGTCAGAAACAGGTGAAAGGGACGGAGATACATACCAAAGGAATAAATCCTGTGTACCAGTAATGTGCCCGCCTCTAGGACCCCCAGAAAATGGAAAACTACTGTCAACGAAAATTTCTTACCACTTTGGAGACATTGTCCAATTCCAATGTGACTTTGGATTTGTGATGTCTGGATTCTCGTCACTTCTTTGTACTTCCAGTGGAACTTGGAACGGAACGGCACCCGAATGTCAATGTAAGGAAACAGCATTCGTATTTAAAAACACCTAATATGATTCTGAGAAAAAAATAAGAATTAATGGAAATTTGTTTTTACAGATGCTCGTTGCGTGACATTGTCTGATGATAAGAACGACGGTTTGAAGGTAATCAGAGATGACCCTGAAAGCGTGCTGGTTCCATACAGGGACAACGTTACAATTACTTGCACATCACCAGGAAGACAGTTAAGAAACACAGTAACTTCATCTTTCAGACAGTGCGTGTATGATCCTAAGCCGGTGAGTTTGAGTTACACACATAATTTAAGTAACTATATTAATTAAATAAATACACAGAAGCTAAATTATATCTTTCGGTTTTTAGGGTCTACCGAATTACTGGTTCTCAGGAGCTCAACCTCAATGTCCTAGAAAAGACTGCGGTGTTCCAATGCCTACACCAGGTGCTGAATATGGCCAGTATCCTGACACTAAATATCAAAGCTCTTTCTTCTTTGGATGCCAAAACACCTTCAAGCTAGCAGGACAAACAAGCAAACACGATAATGTAGTCAGATGCCAAGCTAATGGTATTTGGGATTTCGGAGATTTGAGATGCGAAGGACCAGTGTGTGAAGACCCAGGCAGACCAGCAGACGGTTATCAAATTGCAAGAAGCTACGAACAAGGATCTGAAGTACTATTTGGCTGCTCCAGGCCAGGTTACATTTTAATCAACCCAAGACCTATAACTTGCATACGAGAGCCTGAATGTAAAGTCATTAGGCCTCTTGGACTGGCATCTGGAAGAATACCCGACTCTGCGATTAACGCGACATCTGAAAGACCTAACTACGAAGCGAGGAACATCAGGCTCAACTCAGTAACAGGCTGGTGTGGCAAGCAAGAAGCTTTCACTTACGTCAGCGTTGATTTAGGAAAAGTGTACAGAGTTAAAGCTATACTTGTCAAGGGTGTCGTTACCTCTGACATTGTCGGCAGACCAACAGAAATAAGATTCTTCTACAAACAAGCTGAAAATGAGAACTACGTAGTTTACTTCCCCAACTTCAACCTGACAATGAGAGATCCTGGAAACTATGGTGAACTAGCGATGATCACTTTGCCCAAATTCGTACAAGCTAGATTTGTGATTTTGGGTATTGTGAGCTTCATGGATAACGCTTGTCTGAAATTCGAATTGATGGGTTGCGATGAACCAGCTACAGATCCCCTGTTAGGTTACGATTATGGATACTCGCCTTGCGTCGGTAAGTAACCCTTCATATAATTCCGTGTTTACTACACTTATATAACGAATAGAGCTAAAAATGTTTACTTCTTTCAGATAACGAGCCACCAGTTTTCCAAAACTGTCCTCAACAACCGATCGTAGTACAAACTGATGTCAACGGAGGTCTGTTACCAGTCAACTTTACTGAGCCTACGGCAATGGACAACTCTGGTGCTATTGCGAGATTAGAAGTTACACCGCAGCACTTTAGAACACCGATCCAAGTATTCCACAACATGGTGGTGCGATACGTCGCATTCGACTTCGATGGCAACGTGGCTATTTGCGAAGTCAACATCACTGTACCAGATTACACTCCTCCAAAGCTCAGCTGTCCCCAGAGCTACGTTATAGAACTAGTTGACAAACAAGACAGTTATGCAGTTAACTTCAACGACACCAGAAGGAGAATAAATGCAACAGATGCATCCGGCGAAGTTTTCCTCAAATTCATTCCGGAAAGGGCTGTCATTCCTATACGCGGATATGAAAATGTAACTGTTATCGCTTCGGACAAATACGGAAACAGAGCTCAATGCAACTTCCAAGTAAGAATATTTTTCGGAAATAAAAGTCTCGAGGTAAAACGTGTACGAAAAGCAAATACATATCATTACTTTATTTTCTAGGTATCCGTCCAAGCCACACCTTGTGTAGACTGGGAACTTATGCCACCAGCAAATGGCGCTATGAACTGCTTGCCTGGTGATCGAGGAATTCAATGTATTGCCACGTGTAGTCCCGGCTTTAGATTTACCGATGGTGAACCCGTTAAAACGTTTGTCTGCGAAACTAAACGCCAATGGGTGCCTACATCAGTCGTGCCGGATTGTGTTTCTGAAAGTACGTATATAAATATTTTTCCAAAATGTCCTCATCACTAATTTCGTTTTATAATCTGAAAATCTAAATTTCAACTTTTTTTACAGATACTCAGCAAGCTGCATACCATGTTGTCTCCACTGTTCAGTACCGTGCTCTAGGAGCTGTTTCCAATGCTTGCTTACCAAAATATAAAGACTTGGTTGCACAATACGACAACGTATTAAATGAAAGGCTTACCCAACGTTGTTCAGCCGTAAACGTTAACATAAATGTTACGTTTGTCAACGTAATACCGACACTTCTAGACGAAAATGTCGTCAAAATGGACTTTGTATTAGCCATCATACCAGCTGTGCGACAAACTCAGCTCTACGATCTGTGTGGTTCGACACTAAACCTCATATTTGATTTATCTGTGCCATATGCCAGTGCCCTTATTGAACCCGTTCTGAATGTATCGTCTATTGGCAACCAATGTCCACCATTGAGAGCGATCAGAAGTTCAATCACTAAAGGATTCACCTGCAGCGTCGGCGAAGTATTAAATATGGATACAAACGATGTTCCTAGATGCTGTAAGTAATGCATTTCTATAATTAATTGTCAGACATTTATAATATTTTTAGAAATTATCCAGAAGTTGAATAAATTATTATATAGAAATTAAAACTCGTAGGTTCTACTTCTCAACTTTACCGCCTATGAGTATAACGCATTCTAATATATCTTATTTTGGTTTTAGTACACTGTCCCGCTGGAACGTTTGCGGAAGAGAAACAAAAGACCTGTACAATGTGTCCTCGCGGATTCTTCCAAAACCAAGCTCGCCAAGGATCATGCCTCAAATGTCCACAAGGAACATTCACTAGAGAGGAAGGCTCTAAAGACATAAATGATTGTATACCTGTGTGTGGATACGGTACATACTCACCAACGGGATTAGTTCCTTGCTTGGAATGTCCAAGGAACAGTTACACAGGAGAACCACCTCTAGGAGGATTCAAAGATTGTCAAGCCTGCCCAGTTAACACCTTTACATACCAGCCGGCTGCCCCTGGAAGAGACAGGTGCAGGGCTAAATGCGCACCCGGTACTTATTCACCAACAGGTTTAGCTCCGTGCTCTCAGTGCCCAAGGAACTTCTACCAAAACCTTGTTGGTCAAACATTGTGTATGGAATGTCCCACGAACATGAAAACTGTAGGAACTGGATCGACAGGCTTGGAAGAATGTTTACCGGTAGAATGCTCAAACAGCGCCTGTCAACATGGTGGTTTATGCGTACCTAAAGGTCACGGAGTACAGTGTTATTGTCCTGCTGGATTCTCCGGACGCAGATGTGAAATTGACATTGACGAATGCGCCAGCCAACCTTGCTACAACGGCGGTACTTGTACCGATCTGCCACAAGGCTATCGCTGCTCTTGTCCAACGGGATACGGAGGCATCAACTGTCAAGAGGAAAGATCCGACTGTAGAAACGATACCTGTCCCGAAAGGGCCATGTGCAAAGATGAACCTGGATTCGATAACTACACCTGTCTCTGTAGATCAGGCTACACCGGCGTTGATTGTGACATCACGGTATGTATTACAATGTCTTACCTATAATAAATTAAGTAAATCAATTGTTTATCAATAAAGTACAACTTATTATTTCTTTCAGATTGATCCATGTTCAGCTAACGGAAATCCTTGCACCAATGGCGCGAGTTGCATTGCTCTCCAACAAGGTCGATACAAGTGCGAATGCTTACCAGGCTGGGAAGGACAACTTTGTGAAATCAATACCGACGATTGTATCGAAAAACCTTGTCTGCTAAGCGCACCTTGTACTGATTTAGTTAACGACTTTAGTTGCGCGTGTCCACCAGGCTTCACAGGAAAACGTTGTCATGAAAAGATAGACCTGTGCTCGAATGAACCATGCAAACACGGCATATGTGTGGATAAACTCTTTATTCATCAATGCATCTGTGACCCTGGCTGGAGTGGTCCATCTTGCGACATTAACATCAACGAATGTGTTATTTCTCCTTGTGAGAATGGCGGCCAATGTATTGATGGCATCGATGATTTCAACTGTATTTGCGAAGCTGGTTACACAGGCAAGAGATGCCAGCACACAATTGACGACTGCTCTTCCAACCCATGCCAGAACGGTGCATCGTGCGTTGACCAAATAGATGGATTTATCTGTAAATGCCGTCCAGGATACATAGGACTTCAATGTGAGACAGCAATTGATGAATGTTTGAACGAACCTTGCAACGCTGTAGGCACAGAGCGATGCATTGATCTTGATAACAAGTTCCAGTGCGTCTGTAGAGAAGGTTTTACGGGAGAGACTTGTGAAACCAATATCGATGACTGTGCTTCGGATCCATGCTTCAACGGTGGATCATGCAAAGATGACATAGGTGACTACAAGTGCGCCTGCCAACCAGGATGGACTGGCAAACGCTGCGAACATGATATTGGCAACTGCATGAACCTACCTTGTCAAAACCATGCGAAATGCATCGATCTCTTCCAAGATTTCTTCTGCGTGTAAGTATTTTATAAGTTTAAATATTCACAATACTAAGAACATCTCACGTGGTTAGTTCAATAATAAAGAAATATTTTTTCCATATTTCAGCTGTCCAAGTGGAACCGATGGCAAACAATGTGAAACTGCTCCTGAAAGATGTATTGGCAGTCCATGCATGCACGGCGGAAAATGCCAGGACTTCGGTTCCGGCCTGAACTGCACATGTTCGCAAGACTACACTGGAATTGGTTGCCAATATGAGTTCGACGCCTGTGACGCTGGTCTCTGCCAGAACGGAGCTACTTGTGTAGATGAAGGCGAAGGTTACAACTGTATTTGCGCTCCAGGCTTCCAAGGAAAGAATTGTGATGAAGACATAATCGACTGTAAGGAGAACTCGTGTCCACCTTCCGCGACATGCATCGATTTGCCCGGCCGATTCTACTGCCAATGTCCGTTCAATCTTACTGGCGACGATTGCAGAAAAAGTGAGAAGCTTATAATCTTTCATTAACATTGAAGTTCGTTAATATTATCTCATTTTTATGATTAACTAACGACGCGATTATTTTTATTCCAGCTATAAGTGTAGATTACGATCTCTACTTCAGTGACCCATTACGTTCGAGTGCGGCTCAAGTAGTGCCATTCGATACACGATCGGCTGATAGTTTGACCGTAGCTATGTGGGTGCAATACACGCAACAAGACGAGGGCGGAGTATTCTTTACAGCATACAGTGTTAGGTGTGTAACTCATCGACATACAACAAAAAGTTATATTTATACTGATTTTGATACTTATGAAGTTATTTTGAATTTTCAGCAACTCTCATATTGCTCTCAATAGAAAGCAAATAATCCAAATGCACTCAAACGGCGTCCAAGTTTCTCTTTTCCCGGAACTACAAGATGTTTACCTAAGCTTCGGTGAATTCGCAACAGTAAATGACGGACAATGGCACCACGTTGCTTTAGTCTGGGACGGTAACAACGGCGGTGAATTGACACTCATCACTGAAGGTTTGATTGCTAGCAAGCTTGAAGGTTATGGAAGCGGACGAACTCTACCACAATAGTAAGATATTTTCCATTACTCTAATCTAAAATTCTTATTGCAGATTCTCTGTGATAAAATATATTAACGACCTCTTTTCTTTTCAGTGTGTGGGTAACACTTGGCAAGCCCCAATCTGACAACCCGAAGGCATACACCGAAGCTGGATTCCAAGGCCATCTAACCAAAGTGCAAATATGGAACCGAGCCCTTGATGTGACAAATGAAATCCAGAAACAGGTCCGTGACTGCAGGACGGAGCCCGTCCTGTATAGCGGTCTGGGTCTCACATGGGCTGGATATGACGACCTACTTGGAGGAGTTGAGAGAATAGTGCCATCTCATTGTGGCCAACGAGTTTGTCCCAACGGTTATTCCGGATCTAAATGCCAGCAATTGCAAGTAGACAAGGAACCACCAAGAGCAGACCGTTGCCCTGGTGATCTGTGGGTAATTGCGAAGAATGGATCATCTGTTGTTAACTGGGATGTACCACAATTCAGTGACAATGTTGGCGTTGCTAAGGTCGTTGAGAAATCTGGTCACAGGCCTGGACAGAACCTTGCATGGGGAGCGTACGATATTGCTTACATTGCGTATGATGCCGCAGGCAACGCGGCTACTTGCACATTCAAAGTTACTGTACTGGGTAAGTTTACAAGATTACACTAAACTGTCTGCAAAGAAACCAATTTTCTATTTATTAATTAATTAATTTTGTCTTTCTTTCTAGCTGAATTCTGTCCACCATTACCTGATCCACTGGGAGGTTACCAATCGTGCCGCGATTGGGGTGCCGGTGGACAATTCAAAGTTTGTGAAATCGCCTGTCGCGACGGCCTTAGATTCTCTCAACCTGTACCACCGTTCTACACATGTGGGGCTGAAGGTTTCTGGAGACCAACTACTGATCCATCCCTGCCACTGGTTTACCCTGCCTGCTCACGTAAGAAAATTTATTCATACTTTTGGTAGCGAATCTTATTTAGGAACAAATTGTATGTACTAATGAGTACTTATTTTTCATAGCGGCCTCACCAGCTCAGCGTGTCTTCAAAATATCGATGTTGTTCCCAAGCTCAGTGCTTTGTAATGATGCCGGACAAGGTGTACTTCGGCAGAAAGTTCGCAGCGCCATTAACCAGCTTAACAGAGACTGGAACTTCTGTTCATATGCTGTTGATGGTACGTTCTATACCTATAAACCTCTCTATATTTGAAAACGTTGATAGTTTTGACCTGTTATAATAAACTTGCTGCTCAAATATAGGTACCCGCGAGTGTAAGGAACTGGACATCAATGTGAAATGCGACCACCGCGCGAACTCCAGACAGACGAGACAAGTATCCACCCCTCCTGCTGTACCTGCTGAAGATACCTACGTACTGGATGCCATCATACCCGTCGAAGAGTAAGTTGAAAACTATCACTGCCTATAGATCTGTCAAAAAGTAGGAGTCCAAAATAAACAGGTGTCGGCGTAGATACACAAAATTACGCAAAAAAATGTAAAAACCTCATCCATGTAGTGCACATAAAAGCATGTGTTTATATAAAACAGTACCTATTCAAAGAACATCACGCACTTTGGGACCGTAGCAAAATCTAGAAGTTTCCATTCGTATTCAACTGCACTTAGGCTTCTTTACAAATAGAGCATGTTGTTCTTCTATCACAATTGCATGTGTTTTTGTGGCACTTAGGACACGAAGCAGTAGGGAGGGTCGTCAGGTTGGCGATACGTACAACGTTGAGATCTCTTTCCCGTCTGTCAAGTAAGTTGTTCGCATGCTTCAAAGTAGCACTTTCGCACTTGTTATAACCAAATATGTAAAAGTTTGCTTAAATACGTACCTGGATTTGTGGCTTTTGATTTATATGAAAAAGACAGAATCTAATGATTTTGTTAAACTTGCAGCGATCCAGTAATTCATAATGGAAACAACGAACGGTCCACCGTACAACGATTATTGGAGAAACTGATTCTCGAAGACGAACAATTCGACGTGAGGAACATTCTACCTAACACTGTACCTGATCCGGCGAGCTTGGAACTGGTATCGGACTATGCCTGCCCCACTGGACAAGTTGTTATGGCCCCTGATTGTGGTATGGCTCCTGCAAATTAATTTTAATTTTACTATTCAAGGAATATTGTTTGCTTGAGTACTAATAATTTCGTTTCTTTGCAGTGGCATGTGCGGTAGGTACTTTCCTGGATGCTGCCAGCGATACCTGCAAACCTTGCCCACAAGGAACATACCAATCAGAAGCAGGACAGGTCCAATGTACTGCTTGCCCTGCCATTGCTGGACAACCTGGAGTAACCCAATCTACTGGAGCCCGTAGTGCTGCTGATTGTAAAGGTGAACACACATGAACATTTTGAAATCTAAAGTAGACCCTCTTACCATAAGTTCCATTTCTAATTTGCTGTTTGATTTTCAGAGAGGTGCGCTGCTGGTAAATACTACGATGCTGAAGCGGACTTGTGCCGTCCTTGTGGTCACGGTTCATACCAACCTCGCGAAGGTGCCTTCTCTTGCATGTCATGCCCTAGAGGTCAAACAACTCGTGCTACAGAAGCCGTATCGGCGGCTGAATGCAGAGATGATTGTCCTTCAGGTAAAAGCACGATAATCTGCATATTATTATGTTTTCATCACAATTCTTGACATGGAGGAACGTATATATATTTTGACGTTAATATTTTTAGGAGAACAACTAAGCAGTGATGGTGGCTGCGAGCCTTGCCCGCGAGGCACCTGGCGCGCCAACGGGTCGGGAGCAGCGTGCGCGCCTTGTCCCCCGGGCACCACTACACCCAAGTCCGGAGCATCGTCCGCCGATCAATGCTCTCTACCCGTCTGCAGACCTGGTAATAACCCAAAGCTAAGATGCAAATTATTGTCTCCCCCAAAACTTCGCTTTGTAAAATTATAAATTTACTTTGAAACAATACTCAGAAATGTTAAATATTTGACAATGGAATTCTGATCTTCTAAATTCAAGGAATCCACCCTAATCCGATTTGTATTGTTGAATAATAATAACAACTGAAATTCTAGATAACTCACTATAAAGGAATATTCTATTATCAAATATTATTTTCGTCATTCTCAACATTTTCTTGTTTTCCAGGCTCATACCTCAACGTCACCTTGAACACATGTGTTCAGTGCAGAAAAGGAACCTATCAATCAGAGGCCCAACAGACAGTCTGCGTCCCTTGTCCAATCAACACAAGTACGAGAGGCCCTGGTGCTGTAAGTACAACCTAGAGGTATTTCTTTATAATTACTTCCCACTTTCCGAAATAATGTCCTCATAAAATCAACCTTTTCAAATAACTTTATAAATATGTGGAAATAACCTTCATTGTGATTTCATTTTCAGACATCGGAATCAGAATGCACGAACCCATGTGAGATGAGTGGCCCGGAAATGCACTGCGATGTCAATGCTTATTGCCTTTTGATACCGGAGACAAGCGAGTTCAAGTGCCAATGCAAGCCGGGCTTTAACGGCACTGGAAAAGTCTGTTTAGGTAAGACATTTTTCAAGGAAATCGATTGGTTCATCTTTTCCAATATTTCATTTAAGTACTTTGTAGATTCTTCAGCGAACTTTACGCTAAAATTGAGCTCCTATTGGTAAAACCTCATTCGAAACTTGATGCCTGTATAATGGATACCGAATTCCTGTACGACAGCTAATTTGTATTCATCGCGAGAAGTATTCTGTTGAATTTCGCAAATTTCTTGTAACTCACAAATATCTGAATTGGAATTGATTTCGAAATCAATTATGAGGGAATGTTGACAACCTTTTTATACGGGAGTATTGAAGTTTGCTTAATGAGAAAATTTAATGCGAAAATCTGTTAAGATTTTGGCACCTTTGCTTTGTA
>JAKRBP010001447.1:213351-223684 GCA_022398575.1 Heliothis subflexa | reverse complement strand
TATCTTTATCATTGCGTGTGAGCATTATGTTAACTCTCCGCTAAACTGAAATCTTTGTACTGGAACATATGTTAGGTTTACAATTTCGGTAAAATCTTATCTCATAGCACATCCTAACCATTTTCAATCTTGTAGGTATGAATGTGATAACTAACCGAAGGACCAAAGATATATAGTGGAAAAAAACCGAGTGATGGAAGATCCAAAAAAATTTTTTCTTCGTAACAACCGTTTAAACGGTCGAAATGACAACTGGGCTTAAATAAACTTGGCAAAGTTAAATAACAAAATTATAATAGATTAATATACTATTTACCTCAACTAAGATATCACTAAATCTCTCGAGATCATCGATATTGTTTGCACGGATCACCAACCTGGAGAAAAAAAAACAATTTATGGAAATTAAGCAAACATGGAAGTAACTTTGGATCATAGTGCAAACTATCAAAACATTAATTATTATTCTTCATGATTCTAAAGATTTACCGACTAGTTTTGTGTCTGTATTTAGACAATTACGACCATGTAAATGAAAATTTTACGCAACAACATTAAAAATATAGCGTCTAGGTTTAATTTTAGTGTCAAGAAAACCGGTTGACCTACCTAAATATTCCATCCGCATAATGTATCAAATTCTTCATTATCTTCAAATCTCCAGTCACATTATTCAACACAATTACGTCACTGATGTTGTTTAGTGATTTTCCTTTGATTGGTGATTCAAAAGTCATGTTTACTATACTATAGTTTATAGGCTTAGCATCAGGATCCTTATCAGTAGCTTTAACTGTAGCTATTAAGGTATCTATAGGAACATTCAATCTGACTCCGACTGTCATGTTGGCACTTTCAAATTCGGGTAGATGATCGTCTATATCAAGGATTTTGATCAGTAGTTGGATTTCTGAGGGGTCCTGAAAAGAGGATATCAACAACTATTATAACATTGTCAAGCTCGGAGGCGTTTCATCTTATAAAAAAAGATATAGCAACTATGCTCTGGTTGCTTACAGAGCCTAGCTATAACTAGTTTTCTCAATATCTTTAATATTGAAAAATCACACAGCTATATATGTATTTTTCAAATGCTACTTACCAGTCTATTATAAGATTTGGTCAGTCTTGGCTTAGTTCCGTATTTAAAGCACTTTATGGCAATCAGTTGTTTGGAGATCTCTTCCCTGTCTAGTCTTGCTGCTGTTATTAACAGAGCCTTGCTGTCATTTGTTCTTTCTAACTTCAGCAAACCGTAGTCATTTCCAACTGAAAATAAAAAATATATCTTAAACAAACTGTTTTGTTTGTTTCTCAATCAATCCGGTGTCTATAGGCTCCCCAGTCTTTACCACATGGATATAAGATAGCTAATTTTAACATATGTGTGTAAGAAATAATGTGTTTTAATTATTTAACATTTACCAGTAATAGCATAGTCCACAGCTGCATTTTCATCTATATCTTCATCAATTGCTTCCAGTTGACCAATTACAGTACCGATGGGAACTTCTTCTTTTACTGTCATAAGTACTGGAGGATCATCCTGAGGTCAAAAAATAATTGAATTGAATAGAAGGATATTTATTATATTTGTTTCATTTTATGACTTACAGAAAGTCTCTCTAAGACCAAGATACAATAACTATTAGCAAGGTGACGTTTATTATAATCTAGATTGTGATTGTTTTCGTTATTGTCTCTCATAATAGCCCAACAACTATTTGAACTGTTCCTTACCGAGTTCCTTCCAAAATGTGGTTTATGATCATCAACATCAGTAATCATGACAGTGACGATCCTAGTACTCTGTTGGGGTGGTTGCCCTCTGTCCGTCACAAGCAACACTAGCGTGTAAGATGCTTTGCGTTCCCTGTCCAACGACTGTCTGGTGGTGATTTGTCCTGAATGGGGATCTAGAAGAAGAGAAACATAAAGAGAATCTTTACAAAAATTATTTTGAAGAAACACGTAATAATAATACAACTGTTTGCGAAATCGAGAAAATTCCCCATTTTCTTAGAACTGAGAAGAAGGTATAACTTACCGATGGCAAAGATTTTGGCATCAGCGTTGCTCTGTTGTATAGAGTAAAACAGTTGTCCTGAAGGCTGCGTTGGGTCATCTGGATCACTTGCTACCACTTGATACACAGCTGATCCTATAGTAGCGTTCTGTAAATAATGGTACTTATTAAAATTCAGGTTCCATGTCAGAACAAGTTGTTATATTTTCAATCTAACTGTCAATTTTAGAAACTAAGTACCATCCGAAGAATAGCATTCTATTTTCCCGGGCCAGTGTATGTATGTAAATATCTATTAAACAAATCAAGCTCTAGAACTCTTACCTCACTAATACTAAGTATTTCTCCAGCAGCTGGTCTAATAAACCTTGGGACCCCATCATTGGCACTAACGTCACCGATATACAAAGATAATGACGTGTCTCCAGAATGTCCACCACCATCAGTCGCACCAACTAACAGTCTGTATGGGTCTGTACGACCACGGCCAGTTAAATCCTTTCTGGTTTTGATCTCTCCTGTTGTAGCGTCAATTGTGAAAAGACCTGGATAAAAAACAGGATTCATTTATATATTTTCGTTTTATTAGTAATAATTAGTTTCACTGTTTTGTATTTAGTGTTACCATTTGCCTCTCCTTCATCCAAAAAGTCGTATTTGATTTCTCCTCCTAATCCCTCATCGGGGTCTGTAGCAGTAACGTTAACGACGCTTATACCAATGGGCACATTTTCTGGCACAACAGCTGTAAGAATATAATAAAGCGTTTCATTATAATCTTTGTTTTAAGTATATTTAACTCTAATGAAGTTCCAAAATCTAAAACTGAAATGGATTTTACCTGTGTAAACATTCTTCTCAAATTCAGGTGCATTATCGTCAACATCCAAAACATCCACAAGAATAGTGGCTGTAGTTTTCAATTTATCTGCACCTCCACTTGGAGTATCAGATGCTTCGATTTCGAGCCTCAGAACTGACTGCCGTTCTCTATCTAAAGTTTTGTTTTCCGCTACCTGAAAAATGTAATGTTTTTTATTGTTTTTACATACATATACCATGGCACAATATTATAATTCTATTTTTACTCTATCTTACTTTGTTTATCGTCTAAAATGTAATCTTACCTGTATTGCCCCCGTAACGTTATTAATTTTAAATAGATCAGAATTTTCGCCTCTCAGTTTGTACCTGATATCTGAGTAACCTTTGATTTTGTCTTCTTCAGTCAGCACAGCATCAGCATCGTGTGCTTTCACAGTCACAATCTGTTCTGGATATTTCACCGATTCCAGAACGCTTACTTTGTAAAGCTAAAATAAAATAAAACTGTTATTTGATTGTTTTTAGGGGTTTAACCATAAAAAAATATTAATAAAAGAAAATACATCGTTACCTCTTTTTCAAAAATGGGTGGATTGTCGTTAATATTCATAACTTCAATAATAATTTTAGCAATACTATGTTTACTGCCATCATTACTTGATGCCTTCACTGTTATTGTTAAATTAGGAGTTGTCAAGTCCTCATAGTCCAAATGTTTGGTCAAGACCACTTGTCCACTCAGAGGATCTACTTGGAGCAGACCAGTTTCTGCATTAATCACTTTGTAACTTGATACTAAGTGTCCTGATACAGGGTCTTCAGCCATTAACACAAGAACAGTGCTACCAATAGGCTGTTCCTCTTTAATTTTATGGTAAATTACAGGATATGAACTGGTCCAGCCTGCATTGGTGAACTGTGGATTCTTGTCAGCATACGGCTGTATATAAATCGTGTGTTCTATCATTGCAAATTGTTTCTCTTTATTGATTTCTGCATTAACATCAACAACCTTAACAGTCAAAATGACTATTGATGCCATACTGTAATCCAAAGTTCCATTCACAAATATTTCTCCAGTGTCTTCATCGATGCGGAACATGTGTCTATAGTCATATGGAGAATTGGATTTTAGCTGAACACCAGCCTTGGAAAGTGCTTTAATAGGTTGCACTATACTGTACTGTAATTTAGAATTAACATCTGTGTCATAAGCTGTAATTTTAGTTACTAAATCTTCGACCTTCGCTTTTTCAGAAATGTGTGTCGTTGATTCGGTCACGTTGAATTTAGGAGGTTTGTCGTTCACGTCTTGGATTGTCACGAAGACTGTGGTGGTTGCCGTTTCTGGTATCGGCATTCCACTATCAACAGCTGATACGATTATTTCATATCGATCTGGATTTATGTCACGATCTAAGTTTGCATCGTTAGATACTGTTATAAGACCAGTTCTGAAATAGGAACGTAATGTTATTAATTGAGTAATTATGATGACTTACGAATCACACCTGATACTGCACGTTTGATTCTGAAGTATTGTTGAATGTCTATATAACTTACTTTTCATTGATAACAAAATTATCTTTCGATCCTGACACAATATGGTATGTCAGCAAATCATCAAGGCCATCAGGATCGTTAGCGACTACCATAGTCACATTTTGACCAGGCTTAGCGTCTTCTCTAATGTTTGCTTTATAATTCATAGGATTTAGATCAAAAGTAAAGTCTTCAGTAGTTTCAGGACTGTGTTGAGAGACTGTGTACTTGTAATGGTGATAGTTCCCTTTGAAAGTGGGACGCTGGTTTCCCGGTACACCTACTCGAATAAATACTCGTGTTTCATTGTGTAGGGGTGGGATACCTGAAAAAATATCAAAAATGTGTAATACTATTTTCTTTAAAAACTTAATATTATTATGCATTTTTGACAGCTTACCATAATCAGTCGCCCTCACAATCAGTTCATATTGTCCTCTAGGAGTATCCATGCTATCAACTTTTTCAATAATACTTATTTCTCCCGTATCTTCATCAATGGTGAAAACATTGCCTTTGCGACTGATGCTGTTATCGGATTCCAGAGAATACTTTATTTGACCATCACCTTGGGTGGGACCATCTGCGTCCGTTGCCTGTAATAAAATGACGAGTAACAGTGAATTAAGTTTTACTTTAATATTTACTTACTTGATCAATACAAGGAAATAAAGTTTACTCACTCGTACAACTAATTGTGGTTCAAAACTAGTAGCACCATCTCTTATAGTTCTGGTGTACTCTGTGGCTTCAAATAAAGGAGCATTGTCATTGATGTCTAAAACTTCGACGAAAATACTCGCTGTAGACCCTTTACCACCTCCATCCTTAGCAAAGAGCGTTAGACTATAACTTTTTTGTTTCTCATAGTCCAGTATCTGTCGCACGTATATACCACCGGTATTCCTATCAGTCTTAAACATATTGGAGCCAAACCCAGTTAAAGTATATTCTATTTCACCAAATATTCCATAGTCTCTATCTGTAGCAAATACGTCACCAATTTTAGTTCCTATAGTGGCATTTTCAGGTACATTAAATTTATAACTGGATTGTTCAAAAACTGGTGCGTTGTCATTCATATCAAGAAGTTTGACATTGATTCTAGCTGATGATAGCTCAATTCCATTAGCCATTGTCACAATGTCGAAGTTGAATAATCGCTCATCATCATCGTCTACTTCATAATCAAGTCTTGACGAATCTTTAACTTTGATACTAATTGGTGTCCTTCCTTCACCATGTTCTGTACTCAAAGCAAAAACGCCCTCAGAATTCCACACATCTCGTAGTTTTAAATCGTATTTACTATTCTGTCCTATATCATGATCCTCAACGTAAATCGAGAGCCCAGGGATGGGACTACCATTTTCTATGTTCTCAGGTATCGATATATCGAACTCTTCTTTATTGAATTTGGGTACGTGATCATCAACGTCTGTTACTATTATCGTAATAGTTGTCACTGTGAAGTCTGATGGCACTTCGTTGTTTATTAATTCTGTGGCCTGGAATAATAGAACACGTATAAGTTTGAAAAACATTTGCAAACTAAAAATATTGTGTAAAAGATATAATGACGTAACCAAATATAGCATGGTAAGTCATAAAAATGCTTTTAAAAAACGTGAATACCTTGACAAAGAAACTGTAAACGCCTCCGTTTTGCATCACGACATCACTTTCCCTGTCTATAGGAATGTCGGAGACAACCAGCGTAGCGTGTCCCAAAGGCCTGTCTGGAAGTAGCTTGAAGTATTGCTGAGTGTCTCCTTCGAGGGTCAGCAAAACTGGTCGAGGATTAGCTGTATCACCATCTTTGGCTATGATTTCCATTATGCTTGTATTCTGAAAGATGATTGGAAATATTTTAATTAACTTTTTCATTATGTTATGTGATCATTGTCTTATAATTAATTAATTTTCTCCTTTAAGTATTATTTATTTAAGCTTTACTTACGGGAGGTGTATTTTCTGGCACTGTAGCAGAAAATGGTGGATTAAGGAATACTGGTGGTTGATCTTGTACATCCCATACGGCTACTGCTACACTAGCCAATGCCCTTAGTGGTCTGCTTGATGAATCAGTAGCTTCTAAACTGATGACGTAAGCTGATCTGCTTTCAAAGTCTAATGGCTGATTTAAAAACAGCCGCACTTGGTATTCGTTTGGTGTTATCTGTAATTATGAAATAGCATATTTTAATTATTACACTGGTGCTTAGATCACCCATAGTAGTTCCAACTGTAGTGACTATTTCATTATGGCTGTTCTTACATATCTTTTTAACTTGATTGTCACGTATTTAGATATAGTTTCTTCAATACTTACCATATCAGTTTGAATTCTGAAGGTAGCACATCCTTCTGTATCGCTTCCCTTCTCTTTGGTAGAACATATCACTCGTATTCTCGCGTTTTCGCCTTCATCTCGATCTGTTACTGTTATCTTTGGGTTTACCTGAAATTCAGTAATTGTGTATATTTAAAATGAAATTTTTAAGACGGTATACTTTAGCATTTTATGATTTTCCACCAATTTACCTAGGATTACATATTAATAATTCAAATACTGAACCCATGAATAAAATACATCTAAATCTAGCTACTTAATTTCATGGTATGGCTCTTGTTTTTAATGCTATGTAATCAAATATTCGTTTAAAGATGAAGTTTTAGTGTCTCTTACCTCAATTTCAGTTCCAACAGGAGTAGCTTCGCTGATATTCACAATATAAGGCCTGTTGTGGAAGACTGGTGGGTTATCATTTACGTCCTTTACTGGAATGACTCGCCTCAATGATACTGTGTTCGGTTCCGTATCTGCTATTCCTTCATCTGTAATGGATATTATTGACATAATTAGATTTTGGTATAAACAAAAGGTATATTAAGAATTAACTGAACCAAAACCTAACTAAGTAAAGAGTTGCGGTATTGTCTATAAAGTTTTTAGTTATTACGTCTTTAATGTTCTGTTTCTTTATAGCGCTAACAAAACCCCGGCAAATAGCTAATAAACGGACGGGACCACATGTTATTTAATTTATCTCCACAAAAACCTTAGTTCCCTCAGAAAATAGCTTTCTACCGTTATAAGGCAATGAAATGAATGGAAATAATTAGCAAAATTAACAAGGAGTCGATAACACGACTGTTACGAGTATATTGAACCTGAAACTTTAGAAAGGTGAGTAACAGAGGAAAAAACGTGTAAAATAAAATAGTCCATTGTTGGAATCTCTATAAAAAATGTTCTGTTAATTGAATGAGATTCATAGATATTTTAGAGTAGTTGAGACTCTTTAACAACATCAAATTAAATATAGGAGATAAAAATTATTTGAGGTAAGGCAACAATGGGAATTTCGATTGCAGTGAAAGATTTTATTATTACTCGGGCCAATAGATTCAAGTTTGTGTTCAGACTAATGAATTTTTGCAGTTATCTTTTAAGGTCTTTTTTTTTTCTTTCTGTATTATTATGTATTATAATTTGAACAATGTTTTATTCTAAAGTACTATGTGCTTACCAGTAATACTGATGATAACTTCTAAAGCGCTCTGTTCTTCTCTGTCCAAAGTCTTCGCTAGTGTGACGACACCTGTCAACGAGTCTACTGAGAAGTACTGGCCAGATATAGAATAGCGTAGCGGGCCATTTTCTGGATCCACCCCTGAAATGGAAGTATTTTTGATATTAATTAATTTGTATATGAAGATTTCGTACTATCTCAAAATATTTAACTTCAGTAAAATACTATATCCGATGCAGGATACTACAATAAATGGACTGGATCTTTCTTTTTCAAAAGGATTCTAATAATTTAGATAAGTGTCTGATAACTTAAATTTTGAAACACAGTTTTAAAAATATTACTGCCATCATTGCAGTGCCAACCTAGAATTGCCAAAATAGAAATGCGTACTCTATACAATATCACTCTAAAATTACAAATATGCCTATTCAGGTAGCAACAGCACAAGTAAAAAATAAAAGCAATAATTACCTTTTAAATGATACACCGGAGTTCCCACAGGCGTATCTTCAGACAGACTAAACTGGGACATGTCCCCTATCTGTGGTACAAAGTGGGGCGGCTTGTTGGTGACCTGCGTCCAACATGGCTGAAGTATTGACAGGAGTAACAAGATGATCAGGGGATTGGGGTCCGATAGCACCGTCGGGATCTTTCGACGCTGGAATATTATTTCGGCCATTCTGGAAATAATAAGATAAATGTTGACTAAGCATTTGTATTTAATGTACTCGCTCTGTTTTTTTATGTAATAGCTCATGAAGAGGCTTATTCTGATTTAATAAGAGATGAAAGTAAAAAGGCTAAGGTAAGATGAGTTCAGGCAGGTTGAGGAAGGTATCCTGCATCACATCACACGCGATGTAATGGATGTAGCTAAAGACATGTAAGTCTGTTTATAAAATCGTCAAGGTAAAACAGTGGTTTTAGAAACCGAATTAGATGAAATTCGTTGTTGATTTTGAAATAGCTTTCAGGTTCTAGGAATAGTTAAACGCATAGGTTAAAATACAGTTAAACCGTGGGATACAGGTAGATTTAATCTCATAATTTTTGTTATGTTTAACCTGTGGTTAAGCTGCGTAACTAATTGAAGACAGTCAAATCAAGAGCATTTCTTTCTACTCATAGAATTAACTAGTAACATTTTCAAGGCCACATCTCATGCATGAAGGCAGACTGTTATACATAATATTTTGTAGATATACGTAATTTTAATTACTTAACGTTTATATTACTTCATTGCTCTAATAGAAGTAGCTTTGAGCAATACCAGTATAGTTGTATTAAGGTAACTGGGCTAGCAAATAACATTTTCTAAAACACGTGTTTAACGTGTGTTTATCTTTTTTGTAGTAAAACCCTACTTATTTACGGACTAACCACGTCAGCTTAACTTTAATCGTATTGTTTCTAGTTCAGAATAAGAAGTAAATATAGCCATACCTGTCGGTACTACTTAAAACATATTATGATAAAACCAGTCTATTGAACAATCGAGCTGTCACTTTGGTTTTGATTTCTCAATCGGCTTCCCGCTTGCTGACTTGTGACATTCTAACTAGTTCGAAATATTTAGAATCTGCTAATACTCGTATTTCGACTTCAGAGCAATAATATTCTAAATCTTTCATTAGGAGTAACTACTGTCTTGAGCGGTTGATTAACTTGCGTATCAGATAACGGTGCAATTTGTATTTGAATGACTGCAATATTCGATTCTGAAGATTGCGCTCAGATTCTTACAGTTGATGTAAACTTATTTTTTTTTATGAAATAGAATAGGTATTGGTTAAAATTATTGCGTAGAAAAAAATGTTGGTAAGATTATTGCAGTGATCAAACTATAAAGTTTTGTATCTCAACTCTGAATGTTAGTGAGCGTTAAGTATGAAACCAAATCCCACACATATTTATGTACTACGAGTAATTTCTGACTGTAAGCAAGAAGTCTTGTAGCTACATCTAATAAGACTGGAAGCTAACCTCAACGATAGCAAAACCTAAACTAAAGATCCTATCCTAACTACCAGACATTGTCCTATATTCAAACTAAAACAATACTGACTAGACAGCCATCGTCGCCCAAAGATTAGCATTGCAAAACAATACACTGACGCAAGCGTTTATACAAGAATGTCTGACCGCAAAACTATGGCCGTTGAGTAAGTGGTTCACTGGATTATGCCCAATACGTTTTGCAACGGGATCAGAAATGCAAAACATTAGGTAATTTTTGCCAATACCTAAGTATTAAGGACAAGCTATCGTGGTTTTATCCGCTTCCCTAGGAAACCTTCCCGTACCCGGATAAAATATAGCCTATGACACTCACATTGCAACGTAGCTTTCATTGGTAATAGAATAGGCATGACGACAGGGTAAAAAATATGCAAATCCA